>OW386288.2:148839563-149070850 GCA_936432065.2 Rutpela maculata
AAGGCAAAATTACAAGAGTTATTTTGGGCGCCAGTCTCTAAAGAAGAGACGGAAAAGGAAAGGTACGATACAGCAGACACCAGAGAAACACAAAAAATTTAAAATTTAACAATTTAATCACAACCAATCGTACGAAACGATCTAAAATTCGAGGGTTAGCAATTAATAACAACAGATGCCAACTTCGTGGCTTTGAATTATAGAAAATATTAGTTACAAAATTATTGTTAGGTTAGTATCCTTAACACTATTTTAGCATCCCGGCGACATTTAGTGATAAACAATTCCCTTATCCAAAAAAGACGACCTAGCTTAGTTGGTCAATAATCAAAAAACCCCAGCAAAAGTTAGGCCAATTAGCTCTGAATAAAGACACCGGTGCCAAGGTTACGTTACAAAGTTTGAGGTTCAAATGATAATTTTCAATGCCTTGATTCACAAATGATGGCCAAAATTTACATTTTATTACAAGTTCACGATACAGTCTCCCCAAGAAAAATGGTAGTCAGTAAATTTAGTTAGGCAGAAGGCCAACAAATAACTAAATTTTGAGTAAAGTTTATGCAAGACAAAGTCAAATATTTATAGTGAGCCGCTCACAAAGAAAGAGGGAAATAGGGACAAATCCCAACCAATAAACAAACGGAAATTAACTTCCTACTACTATAAATACTGAATTTATCCCATCAACTTAGACTATTAAACATCTATTTCATTTTGACCTGGGAGAACTATGACTTGTTCAGCAAAAACAAAATCAAAACATTTATAGCAATTTACTCACTCAGTTAAGGGAAACTAAAACAATTCTCCCATTAAATTAACCACTGGAAACACATTTCCTAACACTATGTCACTACGAATGTTGAACTTGCTTACTAGAACTTGATTATTGCAATTCTTGTGAAACTAACACGCAAAATTATAATAGAACGTAACCTCACCTCGCGGTCCAACTTTACGGGAGCAACAGAAGTTATGTTACGAAATCTATCGTACTTAGGTAAAAACACTACTGAAAAATGACAACTTAGTAGTATGTTAATTAAACTTGTTTATCACTAAAACACCATAAATCAATAAATAACCCCGTGACCCAAGGAAAATTTCTATCACTAAATATAACGTAGAAAACTAACCTAAAATTAAGCGACTATAATTATAGAAGTATCTATAATAGGCAATATAAATAATTTAAAACTATAAAAGTTTGTACTACAGTACGCAACAAATACTAATGATAAAAGGTAAACAAAAAATCGATAAAGGTTAAAGCACAGCTGTACTTTAAAATACGACCACACGGTCAACACTTTTGATAAAAACAATGTAATTGCATGAACCAAAGGCTTAAACATTAAGAAATATACGACGTAATCGTAGAATGGCTCTATTGTTTCAATAGCGATCAACTTACACTTTGTTTACTTACTTTAAATTTATATCCTGCTTATAGCAGCCGTTGTGATAAAACAACTGTAAACTTTGTTAGAAGGGTGGTAAATGGCAAATAAAAAAACTAGACTTATCTTAGAAATAAGACGTTGATTGTTGTCTTATATCGAGGGATCCTCCTAATAAGAACGTGATGTCCCCTGGACGTCAGCGAAAAAATTGACACTTCTTCGTAGGTTAAGGAAGACGAAGATAGCACATCACATGGGTTACCAATTCCGGCATGAAACTAAATTCCCCAGCTAACTTGATCTCGCTACTTGCCCTACCTCGGCGTCACTGCGTCACCAAGCATGGCTTCCAGACAAAAAATTATGAAAATTTATTTCTTCCAAGATATTTAAATGTGTTCCTGTTATGACGTCGAAACCGTCCCAGTTTAGTTTAATTCCTATATAAAGCCTTCCATAACCATTTATTCCGCAGGGCTTATGTCCGTTGTGATTTACGATTTAATACGTAGTTTTTTAAAATGGTGGTACCATGTGCATTACATTGAAGTTAAATTAAAATTTTGAATTATGCATTAGGAATCGGAAATCGAAAATAGGATTCAATCAGTATTTAGTTAATCCATTTAAGCGATTGCAACTTTAATTAGGCAGAGCGTTTGCCAAAACATGTGCTCGTTAGACGCACTTGAAACAAAAGAGGCTGGATTTTAAATCCATACCTGCGACGGTCGCTCGAATACGACGGTAATGCCTCACTAGACGGGAAACGCACTAATATCTGCGCGGTTGAAAAGAAGTTAACTTGATCAACGTTCTTAATATTAGAGGTCCCTGCGACTTGCTTCATACTATTGATGCTAATAATTTAATTTTGGCTGTAATGGCCGCTAGAGGTCATTACAAATACCCCCTTCCAACAAATTTTAAAGCGTAAGCTTACTCCAAACCAGAGTTGCCGACACTCAGTATTCAACAACTTATGCCAAAATTTAGACATTTCTAACAGAAATGTTACAAAATACACGAAAGCTTAATACTAACCTAAATCATGGCTAACACTACTAGGCATAAAATATACAAAATAGCGATATACAACAGATTTAAATTACAATTTAAAATTTACAAAATATTATAAAGGGAACAAGGACAATATACTCGTGGATAATCAGGGAGACAAATTTACAGTTCTTATTACTAAGCTAGTCATATTTATTTACCTTCAGGTAAGGACAAACTAAGAAAACCCTATATACGTTGGGGATCATCGTCAGGAGCTTGCTTAAGGTCTTTAATATGATATCTACCTAATTCTTTTTTATGTTCATCTACCAGCTCGTAGATAATAGGGGAAATCTTTTTTACAACAGTACATTTGACAAATTTAGGAGCAAGTTTTGCTGAAAAATAACTTGCGGCATCCGATAACACGTAATTTCTTTTATACACCGTGTCTCCAACATCAAATTCAATATTTCTTTTTCTGAGGTCATAATGTTTCTTATTCTTTTGATAAGATTTAGAAATATTGTTGGCGACATCTTTGTATAATTCTTGTAACTTTTGCAGCTCAGAAGCTAATTTATTTCTATTTTCAAATTGAACGGGAGCATTTATTTTCGAAGTTATTTTTCAGCAAAACTGTAATGACCTCTAGCGGCCATTACAGCCAAAATTAAATTATTAGCATCAATAGTATGAAGCAAGTCGCAGGGACCTCTAATATTAAGAACGTTGATCAAGTTAACTTCTTTTCAACCGCGCAGATATTAGTGCGTTTCCCGTCTAGTGAGGCATTACCGTCGTATTCGAGCGACCGTCGCAGGTATGGATTTAAAATCCAGCCTCTTTTGTTTCAAGTGCGTCTAACGAGCACATGTTTTGGCAAACGCTCTGCCTAATTAAAGTTGCAATCGCTTAAATGGATTAACTAAGTAAGTTAATTGTTGTTTAATTATGATATTAGTTAAATCCTAACCAGGGTATTTTATTTTAGATACTGATTGAATCCTATTTTCGATTTCCGATTCCTAATGCATAATTCAAAATTTTAATTTAACTTCAATGTAATGCACATGGTACCACCATTTTAAAAAACTACGTATTAAATCGTAAATCACAACGGACATAAGCCCTGCGGAATAAATGGTTATGGAAGGCTTTATATAGGAATTAAACTAAACTGGGACGGTTTCGACGTCATAACAGGAACACATTTAAATATCTTGGAAGAAATAAATTTTCATAATTTTTTGTCTGGAAGCCATGCTTGGTGACGCAGTGACGCCGAGGTAGGGCAAGTAGCGAGATCAAGTTAGCTGGGGAATTTAGTTTCATGCCGGAATTGGTAACCCATGTGATGTGCTATCTTCGTCTTCCTTAACCTACGAAGAAGTGTCAATTTTTTCGCTGACGTCCAGGGGACATCACGTTCTTATTAGGAGGATCCCTCGATATAAGACAACAATCAACGTCTTATTTCTAAGATAAGTCTAGTTTTTTTATTTGCCATTTACCACCCTTCTAACAAAGTTTACAGTTGTTTTATCACAACGGCTGCTATAAGCAGGATATAAATTTAAAGTAAGTAAACAAAGTGTAAGTTGATCGCTATTGAAACAATAGAGCCATTCTACGATTACGTCGTATATTTCTTAATGTTTAAGCCTTTGGTTCATGCAATTACATTGTTTTTATCAAAAGTGTTGACCGTGTGGTCGTATTTTAAAGTACAGCTGTGCTTTAACCTTTATCGATTTTTTGTTTACCTTTTATCATTAGTATTTGTTGCGTACTGTAGTACAAACTTTTATAGTTTTAAATTATTTATATTGCCTATTATAGATACTTCTATAATTATAGTCGCTTAATTTTAGGTTAGTTTTCTACGTTATATTTAGTGATAGAAATTTTCCTTGGGTCACGGGGTTATTTATTGATTTATGGTGTTTTAGTGATAAACAAGTTTAATTAACATACTACTAAGTTGTCATTTTTCAGTAGTGTTTTTACCTAAGTACGATAGATTTCGTAACATAACTTCTGTTGCTCCCGTAAAGTTGGACCGCGAGGTGAGGTTACGTTCTATTATAATTTTGCGTGTTAGTTTCACAAGAATTGCAATAATCAAGTTCTAGTAAGCAAGTTCAACATTCGTAGTGACATAGTGTTAGGAAATGTGTTTCCAGTGGTTAATTTAATGGGAGAATTGTTTTAGTTTCCCTTAACTGAGTGAGTAAATTGCTATAAATGTTTTGATTTTGTTTTTGCTGAACAAGTCATAGTTCTCCCAGGTCAAAATGAAATAGATGTTTAATAGTCTAAGTTGATGGGATAAATTCAGTATTTATAGTAGTAGGAAGTTAATTTCCGTTTGTTTATTGGTTGGGATTTGTCCCTATTTCCCTCTTTCTTTGTGAGCGGCTCACTATAAATATTTGACTTTGTCTTGCATAAACTTTACTCAAAATTTAGTTATTTGTTGGCCTTCTGCCTAACTAAATTTACTGACTACCATTTTTCTTGGGGAGACTGTATCGTGAACTTGTAATAAAATGTAAATTTTGGCCATCATTTGTGAATCAAGGCATTGAAAATTATCATTTGAACCTCAAACTTTGTAACGTAACCTTGGCACCGGTGTCTTTATTCAGAGCTAATTGGCCTAACTTTTGCTGGGGTTTTTTGATTATTGACCAACTAAGCTAGGTCGTCCTTTTTGGATAAGGGAATTGTTTATCACTAAATGTCGCCGGGATGCTAAAATAGTGTTAAGGATACTAACCTAACAATAATTTTGTAACTAATATTTTCTATAATTCAAAGCCACGAAGTTGGCATCTGTTGTTATTAATTGCTAACCCTCGAATTTTAGATCGTTTCGTACGATTGGTTGTGATTAAATTGTTAAATTTTAAATTTTTTGTGTTTCTCTGGTGTCTGCTGTATCGTACCTTTCCTTTTCCGTCTCTTCTTTAGAGACTGGCGCCCAAAATAACTCTTGTAATTTTGCCTTCAAAAAAACTGAAAATTGTTACACAAAAAAAAATATAAAAAAATTTTTTGACAAAATTTTTTTTCAAACTTTTACAAATTTTCTAAATTTTCTTTACATCATTAAACACTCTTGGCCTTATTGGGACCGTTGCTTACGCTTACCCATGGCCCTAGGCCTCCTACAAAAACTGGCTAGCCGAGCCTCATTTGTTTTGGTAACAGGTTATTACCTTGGTGAGTTTATGCAATTTTAGTGTCCAAACAAATTAGTTTTGTGTCACCCAGGGAATATAAATTTGACTAATAAATACTACAAATTAAATTGTAAGTGATGATGTCAGTTTGGGCTTATCCCATTTAATTTTATAGTAAAACTTCATAGTTAAGAACTCAACCATCTTAGAGTTTTGTGGATTTTTTCCCGGGCAAAAAGACAAAAATATCAATGTAGCCTTCGATGAGGGAGAACACGTTACACATTGTAGTGATCTGTGATGGCGCAATGGCCAAAGCTTTTGTCTGGTACAACACCTTCCACCCTCGACATAGTGATCAACAAGGGTGTGAGAAACTCCACGCTGCCGGTAGCGCTGGAAGAGCTCACATCCGACCACAATCCCATCTTCCTAGAGTTGGAAGATATGTCGAGGGAAGACATTACACGCAAAATCACATCTTATAGAGACGCCAACTGGCATCTCTACAAGACACACGTTAATACACACTTAACACTTACAAACAACATCACTACAGCCGCCGAGCTGGAAAATGCTGTGGGTGAGTTCACAAGGGTACTGCAGGACGCCAAACAGAGTGTTGCTACAACGATAACGATAAATCCATACAAAGACCGACTCGACGCAGCGGTCATACAAGACATCCGAGAGAAAAACAGACTGAGACGGCTTTGGCAGCGAAATCGCGATGTCGGTGCTAAGGCCGAGATGGGTAGACTGCAGCGGCAGATCAGGACCGCCATTAACACCGCAATAAACCGGAAATGGCGGGATAGACTGGAAGCGCTGAATCCTCAGGACAACTCGCTGTGGAAACTGTCGAAGGCAATGAAAAATACGCGGGAAGCCATACCCGCCTTAACAAAACCAAACGGACATACGGCCATGACGGACTCGCAGAAGGCGAATGACTTAGCTGACCATTTTCAGGACATACACAACGTACTGATACCGAACAATGTTGAACACGACCGCATTGAAAATGACATTAACGAACTAATTTGCCATGACGTCCAATTGACGCGATGAGAATTTCTAAAAGTCATGGCCAAGCCTTCGGAAGTAGCCAAGATCATACGAACTCTACCTAACAACAAAGCCCCGGGTTCAGACGGCATCGAATATAAGCTACTCAAATATCTCCCGAGGAAAGGTATTGTACAGTTGTCGTACATTGTCAACGCGATCCTGCGACTGCAACACTGGCCTAGCCAGTGGAAATGCGCCGTGGTCGTGCCAATCCTGAAGCCGAACAAGAACGCGAAGCTCGCCGGCAGTTATCGACCGATCTCGTTACTGTCGGCGATCTCCAAGTTGATTGAGAAGGTCATCCTGATCAGACTAGACTCTGCTCAGGATGAACTTCACATCGACGATGAGTGCCAGTTCGGCTTCAGGCGGAGCAGGGGCACTGTGCAGCAGGTCGTCAGGATCGTGAATGACGTCAAGGTACAATGCAACCTCGGGAAGAGCACCGTCATGGTGCTCCTCGATGTTGAGAAAGCTTTCGATACCGTATGGATTTCGGGGCTGCTTCACAAACTAAACGCACTGGACTTTCCCATGTACATAACCAAACTTATTCACTCTTTTCTGACAGATAGATCGCTGCAGGTTAGGGTGAATAATAAACTATCAACTCGGAGGGACATTCGCGCGGGCATCTCCCAGGGGTCGTGCCTTTCACCGAAACTGTACAACTTGTACGTCTCCGACTTCCCGGAGTTCCCGAATTCTAATCTTGCCAAGTACGCCGACGACACGGCCATGTATGTGCACTCACATAATGCTCAAGCGGCCAATATGCTGCTGAAGGCACACATGGCCCGTGCCACGGCGCATTACGACAAGTGGATAATTCGGATCAACTCCGAGAAGTCCGAGTCGATTCTCTTCACGCGCCGATTTACCGAAAATCGGATTTTAACGCCACTTCCTATCAAACGGTGCGTGAAATATTTTGGGGTTAACTTAGACAAACGACTGACGTTTAACACCCATATTAATGAGACAGTACGTAAGGTCTACTCCATGTCCAGAAGTCTGTACCCGCTCCTGACCAGGGGTAGCGGACTAAACAGACAAAATAAAAAAATGTTGTACACAATGGTGATTAGGCCGGCAATCACATACGCGGCGCCGGTATGGTGCAGCATCCCGGCCACGACAATGAGAAAACTTCGAGTTCTTGAACATAAATTTATGCACCTCATCTCTGGTTTGGACAGGTACACCTCCCTCAGAGATCTATACGCAAATTGCCACGACATAACCCCACTAGCGGACTACATCTAAGAAATTTCACAAAAATTCTATCAATTCAAACTGGGCGATAGTCCGCTAACCCGCAACATAACTCGAATCAGACAGCATAATGCAATACTTTTCGATATCAGACACCCTCTACCATACCAGGCGTTGCCTATTTTCCGGCAACTCCCTTAGCCAAACTTTCCTCTACCATAACTTATCTCTACCCTACTCTTTACCTTTCCTCAACAGTATAACTTTACAACCCTCTCTTCTTATCTCTGTTCAGTTTTGTTCTTGTCCTTTTTGTCCTTTTTGTTCTTTTGTCCATTTTGTTTCTAAATTCCGTCTAGGCCGAAAAATTCCCTAGAAATCCAAATATTTTAAACCACACCTTTTATCCACCACACTTTCCTGGAAGGAAGACCAGGGTGGAATTGCTTCGAACGGATTTTTTCGTTGAGTTCTGTTTTCCCGTGTCAGCAATCAAAATTCCAAAGTGTTCGTCTATGCGCGAAACCGCTAGATTTTAAAGTGCTAATTTTAATTATTTTTTAAGTATTTTTGTGTACTATTATTGATCCAAATTGTTAATTTTAAGCTTTATTCTTAGGCAGGAGTTTTAACTTTTCACATTCAGCTTTAGCCAAACCGGACCTGCCCCGTCCAGTCCGACACCCACCACGACGCTGCGCGTCGTGTTTGTCTGGCTGGCTCCGGGCCAGATTCCGGGGAGGCACATTCATGTACCTCTAATTTTAATAAACTTGTTATTGATTGATTGATTGATTGCTTTTGTCTGGCAATCCAAAGGTCTTGTGTTCGAATCCCAGACAGGGTATTTTGTCCGTTTTTTACATATATTTTTTTTCACAACAAAGTTGGTATCACAAAATTTAGAATGTCCAATAACTAACATTTACAAAAAACTGCTAGGAGTATCCTATAGAATATGTAACAATTATAAAAAAGCTCAGTAAATCGGCGAAGAGTATAATGCTTCCACTAGTTTACTGATTGTTTTTCTTAAAAAATAATGGAGTTCTTCGTACAGCTAACATTAACTTCAAAATTTTAATATTACTGTTCTTTCTTGTGATCGTGCTTACAAGAAACGAGAGGGACATTTTGAAAGTTATTTCGAATTCATTCACTATGTATTGGGAAGACCTTAAAAACATATTATTTTGCAATATTTTACCTCAGGAGCAACAAAGAAATGTCTATAGACCGTGATATACATTGCTTAGGCAATGTTTTAATGACGCTTTTCAGATTAAAATGACTACGTGTATAGCAGGTGCACTGGTGAACCTAATTAAAATTAATTTAGGGATCCAATCTGCACAGCAGTTCTGCCTTTCAAAGAATTACTAATCTACTAGAACCTTAAACAGTGGAAACGCTACGATGCGCGTCGGGTCATTTGGGTCATAATAATTTATTCAAACGAAAACGGGGTAAATTTATAACAAATTATAAAATAAGTTAGTTATATGTTAATATATGATTCAAATATATCTAGCGAGAAAACAGAAAAATGAAACCATGTGAGTTTATTGTGTCTATTACAAACTACTCACTTAAATTGGAATAACTTAGTTAAAGCTTTACGAATATTATTTAATTTATACCAGAAAATGCACCCATTTTTAACGAGATCCCCACAACATAAACCTTCAAGTAGTTATTTTTCGATGTCTACTTGTTGCTTTTATGTAAAATTTTGTAGTGATATGTGGTAATTTTGCTATTCTTTTTTTGTTCACACACTCCGTTACAAAAATATGCCACCAGGTTTGCTCAGTTATCTTTAAATATAAAGCAAAAATTTTTTTTCTTTAACTTCTAATAAAAAATATATATTGAAAAAATGTCAACGGTTAGTTAATTACATCATTTGGAGCAAGTAAATAAAGAAAAAAATAATGCGCTTGCATTAATATTATCTATTGGGCTTGATAATTCAATTAATTTTTGATATATCCGAAATATTTTGTCCGAAAATTTTTGCATTTTATATCAATTAATTTATCAAAGATTTTAAAATTCGTTATAAAAAAAAACGAATAAACATAAATTCACGATTTTGACAATATAACTCCAAAATTAGTGAAAAGTTATAAGAAAAAATTCATCATGAAGAGGGTAATAATATTTTAAATTTCAAGCTTATTAGGTTATGTAAGGCTATGTTAGCTATGTAAGGCTATGTTGGCTATGTTAAATTTGAGGGCATTTCAACTTTTAAAATTAAATTACATTTAATATTTACATTTTGGTTATTAGTCAATTGCTGTTTATTCAAAAATACCGTTTCCTAATATTTTAAATCGAGGTACATAAAAATTGAAATTATTTTTAGGGAAACGAGCTTCGACGATTTGTTCGAAATTTCTCGATATTTATTTTTTTTTTTAAAGTTTGAATTCGGTTGAGATTTGCGTTCTCTGGCCATTTTTTAAACGACTTACCTCGGAGTCCAGTATAAAATGTAATCGTACTCGACATTGTTGAAATTATTTATATAACAAAATTATAGGATTGTGAGTTTATTAAACGAAATGATATCGATAATATACGTATTTCAGGGAAGGTTTCAATCGGGGTTTTACATCTCAAACATTAACAAAATTATATTAAAAGAAGTGATTAAAAATATCTTGATACTAAGAGACAATTAATATTAAATTTGGTTCATTAATATTGCGTTAAAAATATCCTTTTTCAAAGGCAAGGAAAAGAATCCAAAATTAATATGCTTCAAATAAAATAAATTTAAGTGATTCAATTTTTAATGAGAAGCTAACCAAGGTCAATTATTTTTGTTGGCAGCACCATATTTTGCACAGCTGTGAGTAGAGAGAATTGCGTATCGGTGTAATTTTAATCCATAATGCAGTATTCGTGTGTTCAACATTTGAAAAACCTAATCCTAGATATTTGATCTTATCTATCGGGTTTCAGGTTTACTAAAGCAGAAGTTACAAAGTATTTAGTGAGCTCTGTTAGTCCGTTGATATTAGGAAAAATAGCGGAAATTCGTCCTTTGGAGATTATATGCTCCACAGGACTATCTGTAAGAAACAAGAGTTCCCAAGGCACAAGTGTGTGCTTCACCTTTAACCTCTTAAGGGCCATATTTCGAAAAATCTGAGTAAAAAAATAAATTTTGCGAAATAAGCAATTAAAATTACGACAAAAACAAATTCTTAAAATCAAAACAGTTTATTTTTTCATTATACAAAAAAAAAATTAATGTTCCTATTATGGAACAAAGGCCCATAAAGTTATAAATGGAAATCGACAAAACAATTTCTTTTCTTACTGATACATAAGTAAATGTTACATTTTACACAATAAAAGTAAGTTTCGAGTCCACTGCCGGGCTTTTTACACATTTGTCTTTCTTGTTTTTCGCATGGAAAGTGAGCTATCTGATCTTTGCGGGGTATGAGCTTTGTTTGACTTTTCTTCTTTTTTTCTTCGAAGTCTCTTTCATACTCAAACTTGGTCTCCCTCTTTTTCTTATATTTTCTCATCTTCTAAGTCTTCCTTTACTTTATTCCATTTGTGTTCTTGTTTTCCTTTAGCAGATATATTATTACTTAGCGGCTCGTCATCTTCAGATTCGGAAAAATTTTCGCTATCGCTATCACTAGCGTCTCTGGAAGTTGATCTGGTTGGTACGTAGTCATCATCAGAGTCGCTTAGATTTTCATCCTCGCTATCGGATAACACTGATCTCTATATAAACATAGAGGTCAGTGGATGATAAGCACGCCATATTTTACTGAAAAAAAAGTGTTGCCAAAGTTACATTGTACAGTAGTTATTGTTCGTTGTTCCACATCAGGAACCATAAAAATTATAACCAAATGACCAGTGTTCCGCATCTGGACCATTGGGATTTTTTTGATTTATGAACTCATTATGAAAAAAATTGTATCAAATTTAATTTGAAAGTGTTCTTAGATAACTGAATAACATACCTGTATTTTTGTTAATCTCTAATATTGACCCAAAATTTGGAAATAATCTTCCACAGACACACTCCACATATAAATAAACACGAACGACGCAATTCTGTGTTTACCTCTAACTGTAGTACATAGATGGCGCAAGAAGTTACTTTTGTGCACATTATTCATTGTTCCAACTTAGGAACAGTGGCCTAGTACGAAAATTTTAGTTAATTTAAAAAGGGATGTATTTATTTTAAGGGTTAGTTTTCACTGTTCCAGTTTAGGAACATGGGTCGCTAAGAGGTTAAAAACCACTCCTAATGCACTGCCGCGGTTTTTCGCATTTTCCGGCGAAATAATTGGTCCTAAAGAATGTTATAATTATTATTGATAATTAAATATTCTACGTACAATTTGCTACAAATAAGGTCCTATACATATTTCCGCTATGCGAAATAGTTTTCAAGCAATAAGTGAACAAACTAGTTACGCACGACGCGACGTGCCCTTCGCGTATTCTCAATTTGGTGTAGCCAGGTATACAGTTAAGTGGACCCTTATAATCTTTCTATAATAATAATAATAATCTTTTATTTATATTCAATCATAATAAGTATCATACAGAAATATATTATTTTTAAGAATGAATATAAATAATAGAAGTATTCTCGCGGAAGGCCCCTTTGTAAGACGCCAATATTCTTGGCTATAGATGTCGGTCTCGGATGTCTGGGGCCGGGCAGGACTATTGCCCTTTACCCCAGTACATCGCTGTAGACCGGGGACCAGCCTCGTGCAGGGCGGGCGAACTTACGTCGGCCCCACTCACAATTGTGAGCGGTGCAGACGATTTCGGTCCACCTCCCTGGGTCCTGGCACGTTGGACCTTGCTGGCTAAGGCCTCTTCTGGCGTTCTTCTGTCTTCGTTTTCTTTTCTTCGCCAGCTTGTTTCCCCCCGGGGGGTAGTCATCTGTCTGTTAGGTGTGTTGGAAGTTTTGGCAGGAGAGACGGCCGGTACACAGGATGCCAAATGACATCCTGTCATCCGGATCGTCGGTATGGTAAGGATGAGCTATGTAGCTCGAGGAATGCTATTGGTAGCATTTTTGGTCTGCCCGGAGCCAAGGGGACTACAGGTACTGGACGGTATGTTGTCCGGTACCCGCAGGGTCGGGGGTAAGGTATCGGGTGGCGTCATGTCTCTTCGGGTAGCTTCTCCATCGACGGGGTGGTCCAGGTGGCGTCACTGGGGGGTGAGATGGGGCAGGTTTGCGAACAGGGCCCCCATCATGGTGCACATCTGCTGCATTTGGGCCATTACAGCAGCGAGTTGGCCGGCCTCTTGGGACGTCTGTGGTGGTTGGGCAGGGTTGGTGGGCTTCCCTGCGGGTCCCTGGGCTGCCCTGGCGTAGCTAAGCCCGGGGGTCGTCCTTTTGGTGGCTGCGTTGGGAGCTGTTTGCTTCCGGGGGGCAGGTGTCTGGGCAGTCTTTTTGGGGCAACGGGGGCATCCTCTGTAGCTTGCGGGGTGTGCTCCCTGGCAGTTTGAACACTTTGCTGGGGTGTCCTTCGGTTTTTGGCAGGTGGTGGAGTGGTGGGCTTCGCCGCATTTTACGCATCTTGGAGTCGCCGTGCATCGCCCTTGCGCATGGCCGAAGGTCTGGCATCTGTGGCATTGGGATATAATCTTCTTGGGTCTCTGCATCTCCGTTTTAACTACCAGGTAGCAGCAGCGAGTCACTTTCAAGATATCTGTTTGGTTTTGCGGGACCTGGACAAGCATCATGGGGATGTCCTTTTTCGTCCTCCTGGACGACATCCTTTGGACAGTGGCTGGTGTGTATCCCTGGATTTCTAAGTCTGCCTTGACCTCATCGCTAGTGACCCCACTGGGGATCCCTCGGATTACCACCCTAAGTAACCTCTCCTCTGGTAGGGCATAGGTGTGGTATTCTTTCTGCTCGGTCTTGAATAATCTAGTCATGTTACGGTGGTCATCCGGTGTTGTGGGTTCTATTGCTATACCATCTCTGACAGCTTTGGCGTGTTTGAATTTTATTCTGGCGTCTTGCAGTTTTTTGGTTACCACTGTCCATGACTCTTGGCTTCGTAGGACAACTGGGGGCACCCGGGGGGGTTTGGGGGGCTCGGGGGGCTCGGGGGTCTCTGAGTCTGTGTCCATTTGGTTTGTCTTGTCCTGACTTGTGGTTGGTCCGTCTGGGGGTGACTGCTGCTTGAGTGTCTTTGTAGGGGGGGTTGTTTCCCCCTTGTCCTGCTTGTTTTTCCTTTTCGTGGCTTCTTTCTGTCGTTGTTCCGGGGGGGGGGGTTTCCAGGGGATTCTCGCTACCCGTTGTTGGTTTTTTAAGTGCCATCATGGCTTCCATTAGTTCTTTGTGTTGTTTAGTGTTTTGCTCTGTTATGGTCCTGAGTGAGTCTCTTAACTGCGATATTTCCTCTCGCAGTTGTCGGTTCTCCTCTTCTAATAATTTGCATCGTGACCTTGATGACATCCTCCCTGGTGAGGATGTTCTGGATGAGGCCCTGGAGGATGCTATTCTAGCGTCTGCTAAGGCTATCTCCATCTCTATGTCCGCCTCTGACACTTCGCCTTTGTAAGAGTGCGAGAAATAGTGCTGCCATTTACGTACTTTTTTTGAATATTCTTATTAAGCAATGATATATATGTACTTAACTATCTTAACTTAACTAACACTTTAAACAGCTATATAGAGAAATACTTTTCTACCTATGTGTGTTTATGCATTTTCTTAAATGAAGACGTCTAATAATATTATTATGATTATTTATCATTACATTGGAGGGGATGAGAGGACACATTCGCGTCCTTTCTCAGGTAAACTGCAGGGATACCGTTTTCAGTACAATTCCACTATTTCCAGTAATTTCAAAATAGAAATGGTACAAACCAGTACTTTTCGGGAATAGGTTCGTTCTGGTGCTGTTCCAGAGACATTTTTTTTTTTTAACTATTTAACGTCGGCCTATTTCCGCTGCCAAGGCCTATCACCGACGCCAGGAGACGAGCTACCCCCAACCTGGAAATTTTGCCGAACCTCTTCCCTTAAGAAGGGTAGGGATATTTTACTTGCCTAACATTCAATAGACAAGGGACCGCCTGCTGATATACAAGCCTCTAGAAGGTGGGACGAGAACGCTGTATTTCCCAAGATAGGTGGGTCGCCCATCCAAGTACTAACCGCGCTCGACGTTGCTTCAACGGAATATCGACTGATATTCACATTGAAGTCGCCTCTTCGCTCGCCCCGTTTCAGAGACATATCTGTTCCAAATACCTGTTACTAGCCCCTGATTAGCAAAGACTCCTTAATATTTGACTACTTTTATTACTAGGTTCTCACTCCGTCGAGTAGCATCCGCGATATGTGCGGCAAACTTATAGTTTAAATTCCTTAAAATTTACATTTAAATAAAATCCAAGTTTTTTTTTTACGAAAACTCGTTATTTTTAAGAATTCATTTTTTTTGTTTTTATATATAAGTATACAATGTTAATTTATAATTTTTATTGTTTATTAAGAATGATATTTTCTTTGATTAATAAAGGCACCGCCACAGTCTAGCGCGATTGATATGCTAGTATTTATCTATGCGAAGTACGCAAATACTAGATATCCTACTGAGACCCGAGGAAGACAGGAATGTCCAAATTTATTGAAACTTATTTTTTTCGAGATTTAAGGCCCCTAACGCATAATAATAAGGGTTAAAAAAATTTCTAATTACTTTTTCTAAAAAAAAAAAAAATAAGTCCATTTGAATGGACATTAGTACTTACTCCTGCCAACATTATAGCATCAATATCTGCTCACTCTTTTCTTCTTCCGTTTTAATTGCATCCTCCATAAGCAAACTATTATCATATTTTAATTTTTGTATGTAATTATTTTTCAATTCACTGTCTTCGGTAAGTTCACTGATTGTTTTCTCCAACATAATTTTCTCATTGTGATTATCTTCCTCCGTTTTGCAACGTATTATTTTATTTTATTTAACAATAGGAATATTTTTTATGTATTTTGGTAGGCAACTTTTGTGATTAACGTGACGTTTTACACAAATATAATGGATAAATGGTTTACTTTTACAACATTTATAGCCAATGAAGGCAGAGCACTGAGAAGAGTTGTTACTGCTAGACATGTTCGAACAATTATGATTGAAGATAGACGATGTGGTTACTTAGGGGTAATAATTTTGATTGATATTCTCTAAAGTGTACTTGCGACTTCATTTTAGTTTAAAAAGATTTAATTTACATCCTGTCAAATTACATGATTAATTGCATTTTTAAGACCAATATTAGACAAATACTTTTTTGCAAATAAATTGATCTAAGTAGTCCATGGATTCTAAAGACATTTTTCTAAACAAGACTTAGGTTAATTTAGTAAAATAACTTAATGTTTAAGAAAAGTTTAGGTAATTTTAAACAAAGCATAATAACGCACAAGACTATTGAACTCTGAAGAAATCTTCTAGGTAAAAAATTAGCACTTTGTAACTCCAGCGCAAGATTAATAACTTCGTAGTCAATCACTAAGATAAAAATAAGTAATCCTGGACTTCATGGAATTATCCTGGTGAGTCTAATTTTCTTTATTGCTGATTGAGATGGTATAGGTGTGTTACTTTTGTTAAATTAGGAGTTCATATCAATTATTCTTTTTCTGACACTGTGTAAAATATTTTATTATACTACATAAAAATCTTGTTTATTGAAATAACTTTTTATTGTTTATTTAGTATAATTATGCACTATTTTCGAGAAAAACAATACTCTATTTGAAATTGTATACTTTCCCAGATGGGTGTATATTTTATATGCAGATATGACTTTTTAAATAATTAACAAGTATATAAAAATAAAAAACCATTTTAGTAAATTAAGAGGGAAGTAATTTTCTATCCTAGCGAATAACGTTTCAGGTATATTATTAATTTACCTGCATCTAGATGCAGTTAGCAATTAAATTGCACATAACGCTGCAGCTAAGCTGCAAGAATAATTGGAATTAGTTTTGTAAATTAGTAGGAATATTACAATGGATATATGAACCTATTCAATGTCAGTTAACAAGCCAGATGTTAACTTCTGTAATTCTAGAGGCAATTTGTCATTCTAGTCTCTTAGTACAGTCAAGAAATAGAAAACTGTTGGTTATACTAAAAACATCGTTTAAGGTTCTTTTTTCGTCAATGATGCCAGCTTGATTGGTGAAATTATCGTCTACTATGCAGTATTTTTGCTTTATCAAAAGTTCCCTCTCTCATTACGTGTATTTTTTAAATAATATTTCTACACTTTCATATTCACCGCTCGATTAAAGAAATAGGATTATTCTTCTAACAAAATTCGTTTCTTTTTGCGTAGTATATTGCGAAAGAAGGAAAATTGATCCCGTTGATCTCAAGTTGATCTTTGGGAAATTCTAAGGTGAGCGTACGTGGTTGTTTTGGGAAAAAACGCAATTCAAGGGTTGAAAATATTTATTCAATGCCTATATAACATTTAAAATAATAAAACAATTATTATAACTCTGATTTTAATAATAATTGCAACAAAATAATGCTTGAGTGACGATCGTGAACCCAACTACACTATGCGCAATAGAAAAGCACACCTAACGAGTGGTTTAAAAATCAATAATCACGAAAAACTGAAAAATAAGCATACAGGGTGTCCGCTGTATATGTACAAATATTTTCCGTGATAATATATTGACCCAAGAGAAGCAAAAAAGTCTTATAAAATTTTTGCTTCACTCCAACGGCTTTGCTTAAATTAATTATTTTCTAAAAAACCGGTATTTTCAGGCCAGATAGTATTCGGGTATAATATATAAAATATTGTGTAGGCCAGTATTTCAGTACAGTTCAATGTCATCAAAAGAACTTAAAAAAACGCCGATGTCTCTTTCATAACAGGAATCCTCCGCTGTCGGCATCTGCGGATCAAATAAAATATTCATACTTGTAGATGGCCGCAGCTTCCATTCATACAGTGTTTTCAATGTGTTCGATTTATTTAGTTTTCAAGTAAAAATAATAAAACGGTGTGTGTAATGAACGAGGTGATTAATTAACTGTTTATTGAATTAAATTAACCATTAATTCAATTACTTCAGTGGTTAAAGAAATTTTCTATCATACAAAAAGTAGTAATTTTTTAACCTCATCGTTAAAATACATTTTTTGCGGACACTAAATTATGAGATTGGTGCTATTTTTTCAATAAAAACACAAGGAACATCAAAAAATCGATCCAACGTCTACGTTTTCTAATAAATCTTATTACTACGGGGGCCCTCCCTAATTGTACGTGCACCCCCCCCCCCCGATCCTTGGGGACAGTGTTTTTCATAGAAACTAAAGCCTAAGGAACAATTTTAGACATGCCCCCCAAAAAAACTAGCTGTACTTTCAAAATGGCACCCATGTTTAAAAAAAAAATTTCCAGATCCTGAAATGCTATTTCCAATATATATTTTACTAATAGACATTTGATAACGAGTAGAAGCTGCAGTTGGGCGTGACCGATACTCAGATTAAATGCATAGTCAAATAGATATTTTTTACTTTATTGTTTAAATAGGCATCCGACAACGCCTCGCTACAATTTTTATTAATTTCAAAACATAGTTTACATATAACAAGACAATTTACACACTGGCGACCACTCTGAATAACGGATATGACTCAATTTCAATTGCGTTCCATGTATACATTCTTTGTCAGAAGTCATCGTGTTTATTAAGTATTCTGCTATGCTCAACTGAAAATTCCATTCGTATTGTAAAAGTTTTATTAATAATACCTTGTTTTTGACCAGAACTTTAGTCCACCATATTTTTGAAATGACTGCACATATTTAGATAAAATTTGGTATACATATTATACTCTTTTGGAAAAATCCCAGGACCGACCTCCATTTTTTTTAATATGGCTCTTAGGGTCGTTAACTTCACACTGTATATTATTTTTTGGTAAATGTTAGTAAACTTTTAAAAAACCTATGGACCAGTTTATAAAATAATGTCATAATATTTGATGGCACGTTTATGGTTATTCTTCAATAAATTTTCAAAAGTGTTGAAAGACCAATTTTGACATTCTATAAATAACACAATCCAGTTGCTAACATCATTATTTTATTAATTTTAGCTAAATACCCCGCAGAAGAGGTTGTTATTTGTTTTTGTTTTGACACTCAGTGTTTCTAAGCTTTGCGTAATGTGATTGGTCGAAGCATGCCTAATAACAGTTTACAGTGAAGACTTTCAGCAGTTTTGGATCAGTCTATGCATTACAATATCTATGGTTTAAGGTATATTGGTTTTTTGATTGTCGTTACATTTAAAATATGGTGAATGCCGTGGACTTTTAAGTTTCTTAAGCTGCGATTGTTAAATAATTATACCTACTTTACTTTTTATTAGATGAGTCGGTTTGGAAATACATTTTCATGTGACGTAAATAATGAAATTGAAAATAAAGGTCGGTAAACACAAAAAAATTATAAGAAAACGTCTGGATGCAGATAATGGCAAAACTTGATATTAAAGATATTTTATGTATAGTTGAAGTAATCGTATTAGTGAGAAGTGTGGTGAGAGGCAAGGGAAAGAAAAGGCGGCAACTCATCTCCCGTCTTTACTCCACTTTTACATTAAGTGAGAGAGAAGACAGCGGCCATTCGATCTGACGTGATTTTGTAGGCGTGAACTTATGAGTGTGTTGTTTAACCCAGGACCGTAGTTAGGACATCGCAGTCGAGCTTATACTGTCGGGGTGAAGATATAATTCGATAATTACTTTATATTTCTTTATTTGGTAACGTGTTTTTGAAAATAATTCTAGTAAGTTTTGTTACCACTTCATAGCAGTGCTTTGGGGGATATTGTAAGTGTATATTATAAACTATTATTATTTTATATCTATTTACAATATAGTTAAATCCGGCTCTGAGTTCTGCACCCCTTGCCTCGCTTTCAAATGCGATTGCTTCAACTATACATTAATTATTAGTGAAATATTATCCTCAAATTCCACGCGTGCTTTTTAATTTTTTCTCAAACTAAGTAAATTGTGAATTTACACCCTTTATATTGCCAGGCAACAACGCTTTCGAAAATTTACCAATAAAATTCTAAGCAGTAGTGATATTACATACGATAAAACTATATATAGTGGAAGACCAGACCCTCTGAATTCGACACCCTCTATACAACTCGCGAACACCCACCTACAAAATAGGTAATCTTATGTAAAATAACCTACTAAACTTGATTTTTGAATTCGCCCATTGATTTGAGATTGCCAAAATGACCAAATTGGCAATTTTCTAAAAAAAATAAAAACACGTCATATATTTTTTATTTTACTTCAGAATTTTTTAATTTTTTTACATATTATTCTCTAACTATTCTTTGATATGTTGAAAGTAAAAAACTTTACCTAAAAAATAATTAGTTGGCAAAAAAAATAACAACTTTTCTTTGACGCAAAATCTTTAAAATTTGCAGAGTAAAACGTCCGATCCAGGTATCTTTTTTATTTTTAAAGTTAGGTGCCTACTATAACCGAAGAAAATGTTCCGAATGAACTAAATAAAATCTTTTATAAGAAGTTCTTTTTGAAATTTTGCTCCCTTATCGAAATATTCATTGATTGTTTCAGCGTCCGAACGAATGCGCTCTACTATGAATCGACCGCAATCGCATCTAGAGCTAAACGCAGACACGTGCTGGGTGATTATTATTTTCCAGTGTCCATTTATGTTAAGTTGAAAGTGCTTTTTGTCTCAGTCCTTATATTTAGTGCGTTATAAACACATAGTTTGGCATAATATATTATAATTACTCGGATAGGAAATCAAAGGAAACAAGCTAAAAACGTACTCTTCGCCTGTTCACTGGATTTTTATATAATTGTTATACATTCAATAGGATACTTCTCGCAGTTTTTTGTAAATAATGTTACTTTTAGACATTTTTAATTTTATAGTACGATCTTAGTTGGTAAAAGACTTGGTAAAAAAACTATACCAAACCCCATTTGGGTTTCGATTCCGAGTCAAAAGAACTACACCACCACCTTACACGTAAAAGAATATAAATTTTTACATTATAAGACACGAGCAAAAATCATATTTTCACGGTTGTATATTACATTATGAAATGTATATTTATAAAATATATAAATATTTAGATATTAAAATGAAATATCATTTCACCAGATTTCTATTCAATTACAAAAACATAAAAATTAAAAAAAAAAAATTCTCAAATTTAAATCATTAAGTAATACATTTTTATGTACCGATCGATTTTGTTCAAATGGGGTTCTTCCTCTAGCTAACACTAATTTACTGTCCAAATTTCAGTACAATCGGAATTTTCTTTCTTCAGTTATCGTGCTTACAAGAAACGTGTTGGACGGACAGACAGACGGACATTTCGAAAGTTGTTTAGAATTCGTTCACTAACACAATGGTATGAAAATTTTTTGTCTGCGAGCGATATTTACGGTTTTAGAAATGTACCGATCAAATGCAAAATCCGTGACATTTCTGTGGCTCTAAAACAATATTTAGAACAGAAAAATGTATTTTATTTATTTTATTTTATCACTAAATTCAGTTTACCATGCACAATGTAGAAGATCGTATATCCGAACTGCTTATAAAAGAAAATCAGAAATTGTAAATCCTAGTACAGAGAATACAAGTAAAAAGGGCATTTCTGCAATGTACTAGTTACAAGACAGCCTACCAAATTAAGCCCAGAATTCCAAATGTTTAAATTTTGGATGGTACCTAAAGGAGGAAATCTTATTTCCAAAGATGATTTCAAAAAGCCCAAAACCTACTTTTATTGAGTTAACTCCATTTTGTAAATGTAAATTATATAACTGTACTACAAGCTGCAAGTGTAGCAAAGCAAACGTGCAATGTAACATAAGTTGTTTATGCGAAAGAAAATGTAATCTTTAGTACCCACTTGCTGTTATAATTAATGAAAATATATTTTTTAATGTGTATGTTTCGAGATTATCTACATAATTTTATAACATTTAATTGCAAATAGAAACGAAATAATCCGTAGACTCACTTGATCGCTTAAACGACACCACAGATGGGCGACGTTAACAGAAGTTATGCTTTAAATTAATGCGGACGAGTTGCGCGGCCGCATTCAACAGCGTCATCTCGTTACATGAGTCGAATTTCAAAAAAATCTCTTTATAAAAAAGTTTGTTTAAAGTATAAGGAACATTTTTCTCGTTTATACTATAACTCTCTCTTTAAAAATAAAAAAGTTACCTCGATCGGGTATTTTTCAATGCAAATTTTAAAAAACTGCGACAATAGAGAGTAATTATATTTTTTTTAGGCACTATATTATTAGTTACAATATATTCTTTGCCGTCAGCCTGTCGAAGAATATTAGAGGGATAGTGTGTAAAATATTGGTCTAAATCGGAATTAAAATAAAAAAGGTATGATGTGTTATGTGCAAAACAAAAATTAACACATAATTTTAAAATTTTTCAAAAAATTTGCGAATTGACCGATTTGGCAATCTCAAATTAACGGGCGAACTCAAAAATCAAATCCAGAAGGTCATTTTACATAATATCATCTGTTTTTTAGGTGGGTGTTCGCGAGTTGTATAGACTACTTTTAAAATGCTTCCTACAGATTGGCTGCTCTCCGACTAATAGGGTTTTATAGTGATAAAATCGCATGCCCGTGCTGTTAAAAGTCGATCTAGCTACCTTACTACTAACAATGAAATTATATTGGTGCAGTGATTTTAAAAAAATGCCGTTACTGGCTACAATGTTAATAGTGAAAATAGTTCTTATATACTCTTCGCAAAAACGAAGAGTATATTGTATTTGATCGGCACCTTTCTAAAATCGTAAATATCGCTCGTAGAGAAAAATAATTTCATATCATTGTGTAAGTGAACGAATTCTGAACAACTTTCAAAATGTCCGTCTGTCCGTCGGTCACGTTTCTTGTAAGCACGATAAATTAAGAAAGAAAAGTCCGATTGCATTGGAATTTAGAAAGTAAGATGGAGTAGCTAGAGGAAGAACTCTATTGTTTTTGAAGAAAATCGACCGGTAAATAAAAAAGTTATTAATTATTTAATTAAAAAAAAAAAAAATATTCTCCTAATTTTTGTCGCTTGTACTAAAATGGAAATCTTGCGAAATATTATTTCCATAATACATTTTTTTTGTTTATGAATTTTACTAATATATATTTCATAGAAGTAAGAGTTGAAATATGTATGATTGTCGAAAGAATAGGTATATCACAGACAATCAATTTTCGTAGCAATATGTGGTGGCGCAGCGGCTAAAGCTTTGCGTTGCAATTCAACCCACCTCGGCGGTGTTCGCTGTGGTTGTCTGGCTGGCTCCGGGCTAGGATCCGGTGAGGCACGTATATTGTACTTAAACTTAAAATAAAATATTATTGTTGCTGTTGTTTGCAATCCAAAGGTCCCTTGTTTGAATCACACACAGGTTGGATAATTTTTTTCATTTTTTTTTATATAAGTTTTTTTTCTCACAACAAAGATGGTGTCACAAAATTTAGGATGTCCAAAAACTAACATTATTTACAAGAAAACTGCGAAGAGTATCCTATAGAATGTGTAACAATTATATATAAAAAGCTCAATAAATTGGCGAAGAGTACGTTTTTAGCTTGTTATTTATTGTCAAGCAGAAAGTATTTCAATTTACACATTGTGTTGCTCAGTTTTGTTACCTGAGAATATGAATTTATTTACTACATCGGTAGCAATAAATAAATAGTTTTTGTGACAGAGAAATGATATCATAATTTGCACATATGACGTTAGACAATCCACATGCAATACCCCGTGTATTAGCAATGTGTTTGTCTAGACTTATGAGAGGGTATTATTGGCAATTACATAATTGGACCGAATATTATACATCATTTTAATTCCACAACCTACGTACAGTTTCTCTAGTTTATTATCATTAGTAAAATATGATGCTTTGAATATGTTGAGATTCTAGTGCAGTGCCGTTAGGCGTGGAAACTAAAAAACCTTGGAACCCAGTTCCTATGAATCAACTTTAATGAAACTTTTTGCATTGTGTTGCTAAAACCTAATACTAAAATAAATATTTATGGCTTAGAAATTGATGTTTTTTTTTTATTTAAGTTTATCGAGATCTTCTACAAATTCTTTGAAAAAATACTCAATTCACATAAGTTTTAATAGTTTTTGTTCTGTAGACAAAAAAATCGTACCTGAATTAGTGTTGTATTGAGTATTGTATAAGTATTGTATTATATTGTATATTGTATTGAGTATTGTAATTGAGTATCGTAGGTTTGCGATTACAAATTTAAGGTAAAACATTACAAATTCAAAATGTGGGACCCAAAATGGCGGCCAAGAACCTTAAAATTAGACATATTTAATTAAAAAAACATTAGAATTTCTGTAGAAATAAACTCATTGTTAAATCACATAATTCATAATAATTTTAATAAAATATACTATATACCTTCCATATCTCCGTTTTCAAATTCGTTTATTTCTATAATAGGAGAAAGGTTCGAGCAACTATCACCATTGCATTCGGAACAAGCTGCAGTGCAAGGTAATCCATGCTTTCTACATCCACAAGCAGCTCCGCATTCTGTCTTACATGTACAAAAAATAATTTTAAGTAGATTTTCAGGGGCTGGTGGCTTATTCATTGTTATCGGTCTCAACATCCCACGATAATGTTTCCATCCCCATTCTATTGACGAAATGTTATTTCCCATCCATAATTGTACACTCTTTTCAAATGCTCAGAGACTGCATCAGGTGTAGGCACTAATGATGCCAGTCGTACACAATTATTTTTAGCTGTAGCTTTGATGAAACAATTGTATCTTAAGGTATTTAAATCTTTTATTTTTTGGGCGCGCCGTATAATGCGAGGACGCATTTCATTTCATATCGTTATTTTCAGTATCTTTAGTGGTAAGCTTTCTTTAGTAAATTTAAGCTTTAAGATATAAGCCTACCTTGGTAAGTTTAACATTAAAGATACTGAAAACAAGGATATGATTATTATATTACAGATATTTCAATTTTACAAAGTTTGGGAATTAGACGAGTTGGTCAACATGTGGAGTAACTTTTAGTGATACCAATATAGCTTTGGCCATCACACTTTTACCAAACTTTCTAACGTGGAACAGGTATTACATTTTGTACTCTATGATAATTCATTTTAGAAATAAAATAAACTTTGCAAATTAAATCATATACAAAAAAAAAGAATCATTATGTACCTATTCAAAAATTTGAAAAAAAATTAAACGTAAAAAATGAAAATACAAACATTGTAGTATGTGGTACCGAAAACACTTTTCAATGTGTGTGTTTGAAACACTAAATTGAAATACTAAATTTTTGCACAAAAATAATGGGTTCATTGTGTTTCAGTGTGTATTTGTGTATATCTAAATTTCAAAATATAATTATTAATAATTTGGGTCAAAAAACATTTTTTTTCTCCAAAAGGGAGGGAACGACTGAGGAATATTAAAAGTTTCTTTTGTGAAAAATGTGTATCAATTGATGAGAAACTTACCTTTGGAGTTGCAGAAACACATCTTCGAAACCACCGGAGCTTCAAAAATTTATATCCCGGAGAAATTTCATCGTAGAGAGATGGGTAAAAAATCAAAATATTCGTAATTTTCACAGCTACAACTTTTATTCGGAACATTTTTTCATAACTGCATAACATTTTTGAATCATTTACGAAATACCATTTTGCCCCCTCCCCTTCCCATCCTTCATTATATATTTAATTAGAATAATACAAAGCGCAATATGTTAAAAAAAATTATCAAATTTCGACTATTTTTGAAGTCTTTTCCATGAAAACTGCAGTGACGTTTTAAGGATAGCTAGCTGTGAACTTACATGCAGAACAGAAGAAGAGGAACAAGTTGACAACAAACAAAGTAACCTCATTTGTCAAAAGTGAAGTGACGTTTAGCTAGCAGTGTTAAGTGTATTGGGAATAAAGAGAAGGTTGTCCGTAAAGGTGAAATAGGGACCCATTTCCACTTTTACGGACATAGTGAAGGTATAGTGTGCTTCCTTCCTTCTTCTATTCCCCATGGTTCTCTGATTACCTTCTCAGCAGACTGCCGTTGTAATGTCATCGATGTTTGAAATGCGTGTTTTTTATCAATTGATGTAGTGATATTATTAGAATATATTTTCAACTTTTATATGTTTCTAATGATATTTTAAGAAGAAATGTTGTTTAAGACAGATTTTATTACGTATGCATAATGATATGTTATTTTTATTTCTATTTTATTTAAGCTTAATTTTAATTTTATTCTTAGGCACTTTCTTTTTGTACTTTATTTTGTAGTTTGTGTTACTTATCTCTGGCGTGTAGTATACATTAATATGTGTTTTTTCCCATCTTGTAAATGGTTTGTACTGTTAAATGGTGTATAATTAAATAGAATAAAATAAAAAAAGAAATGAATAAAATATAAACTTAGCGCAACAAATGAATAATCTTATTGAGAGTTGGTACTACTTGCGCATCTTTAAACAGCTATCTGTAATTAGGAGTAACTTTCTGTAAATATGTTTAAAAATAAATAATTAAATAAATCATGTATCTGAGATTAAACGAAGTATAATATTGATAAAGGATCCCGGAACAAAACCGATGAAAATGGTGCTTCGGTGGAATTGGCTGAAACTTTGCTATTTTGTAGTTCAAGTCATGCTGATCAAGCCGTTCCTATGGGCAGTACTCGAGATGCAGCTTCTCAAAGTTCGGTAATTTGCGTCATTTTACACATTCAAGAATTTTTTACCCTTAAACTATTAACTTTAGCAAAAAATTGCAAGGGTCGAAATATTTTTGTCCAAGTCCAATAAAGCTAAATAATTTTTTCAGAATTTCTTATCAACTTTTAGATTAATTAAAATATATACAGGGTGCGCCACTTAAAACTCCTTGTAACTTTCTTATTTTTTAAGCGACGACTATGTTGGACACATCAAATTGTGGATATTTTTAAGGCATTTAAACATGTATACAGAGTGATTTAAAAAAAAAATTGAAAAAATTGGTAAGAAAGAAAACTTAATTTCCTTGAATATTTTTTTACCTCATCCTGTACATGAACTGCGTTAATGTTTTCTTATGAAGGTTTTAATTAGCTTAAATTTATGTTGCTACGTCATATTCGAAATTCTTTTTGGTTTTAGAGAAAGAAATTAAAAACACTCCTTCCGATTCCAAACTGATTTTTTTTAAAATAACTGAAAAAATGTAAATAATAATTTTATGCTTTATTTGTAAAAGACATATTACAAACAATACTCAACGTAACAAAACAGCAACAAGAAACAATATAAATAAATATTTTTAAACTTTATTAAAATGTATTAAAATAGAATTTTTTTTTTAATAACATAAATTGAAGCTAATTAAAACCTTTATGAGAAAACAATAACACATTTCATGTACAAGGTGAGGTAAAAAAAATATTCAAAGAAATTAAGTTTCCTTTCTAGCAATTTTTTCAAAAAAAATTTTTCTTAATCACTCTGTATGCACGTTTAAAGGCTTTAAAAATATCTACAGTTTGATGTACCCAACATGGTTATCGCTTCAAAAATAAAAAGTTACAAGTCTGGGGAGTTTTAAGTGGCGCACCCTGTATATATCATATTTCGACATGCTTCATTGGAATTGGCTGAAACTTTGCTATTTTGTAGTTAAAGTCATGCTGATCAAAAATTTCTATTGCAGTGAGTCGATCCTATGAGTAGTTTTCGCGCCAGGAGTGCTTGAAGGTCCTAGGAACGAAGTAAAGTGTTTATGAATGGCTTCCAGCGTGTTTGTGTACGTGCACAAAAAATGTAATATAATGTAAAAATAAGCTTGCATTATTATCAATATGTGTATAAAATTGCGTCCCTGTATATCAAAAAGGTTTCTGAAATATAAAATAATAATCAGTTTTTGTGTGCCATTTTCAAAAAGCTGTAGCTCAAGGTATTTGCGGACATGTTTTTGCATGTAGAATCTGCACCAGAAGTTTGTCATAGATATTTCCGGAAAATTCTATACATACTGGCACATACCTACACATAAACGCACGCACGCACGTACACGAACACGCTGGAAGTCATTCATAGACACGTATATGGATTACCCGTTGTTGGAACTTTCAAGCACTCCTGGAGCTAAAAACCACTCATAGGATCGACTTAATGCAATAGGCATTTTTGATCAGCATGGCTTTAACTACCAAATAGCAAAGTTTCAGCCAATTCCACCGAAGCATGCCGAAATATGACTTGAATATGGACTTGAACAAAAATATTTCGACCTTTAAGTTAATAGTTTAATAGTAAAAAATTCTTGAATGTCTAAAATGACGCAGATTACCTAACTTTGACAAGCTGCATCTCAAAAACTGTCCATAGGATCGGCTCGATGTGATAATAACTTTTGATCAGCATGACTTGAATTCCAAAATAGCAAAGTTTCAGCCAATTCCACCGAAACACCATTTTCATCGGTTTTGTGTCCTTTATAGTAAAATTTTTTATCATATAACAGGTTTTTCATAGTGGACCATGGTGTATTTTTATTACGCTCCCTGATTTTTTTTTCTATCTTATAGTATTGAAGTTCCATTACATATTTTTACTGTACTATTTAATTTGTGTATAATTATGTGCAATACAATCACGTAGCATGTCTATGCAGAACACATAGAGCAAGTGATGAAAATTATCTCGCTGCTTCAACAAATTCGAGTAACAATCCGCGCAGTATCCTTTTTGGCATCAAGTGGTTTGGATCTCAGCGGGAAATTCATCCAGCGGCGCGTAACTTGCGTGAAGTTTGACTCTACGGTGGTGAACAGTGCATTCCGGAAAAATGTCAGAGTTTCATTTCTTGCAAAGATATTAACTGCCAATTCATATCAACTTGTACTTAAGGTAACCACTTTTTATGCATGAAACCATTGTTTCATTGAAACTAATAATAATTTAAAATGACGATTTTATAAACTTGTGACGAAAAAAATGAATTTTATTGCCTTATTTAAAAATGAAATGCGTCATCTAGTGGCAGTAGTTATTTTAAATATTAAATAAACTAAAAATAATCTTATGGAATTTACTGATATCAAGATGAGTTACAGTCATTGATAATTCAAATTTAATTTTTCTTTCGGAAAGAAATTAAATAAATAATATTATATTTTTAATATGTTCGTATCTATCAAAATGGAATATAAACACTATAGTATAGGAAAAGACTGAAAAAATGACCGTAACTTGGAAAAAATTTGTGCAGACTTTAAACTTTGGTTATAAGTTTTAAATAGATCAAAGTTTATGAAACAAAAAAGTTTAGGAGTTTTACGGATCCGCGGGAACCTATAGGGGAGGGGGGGGGGTATTTTAAATAAAAAAAATCGATTTTTTCTATTTTCTTGGGAAATATGGCATTTACAAAAAAATAGTTCAAATAAAAGTTGTTTCTGGTAAAATTATCTTTGATTTGGTGTTTTTAAATTAATTTTATAGTAATAATTAACCGAAATACCGCCATTTTTCGATGGAGAGATGGCGGATGGAATTTTTTTTTAAAACAAGTGTTTTAAATGAATAAAATAAATTGAGCATCTAGGTGATGTTATATATTAACGAAAAACAGCATTTTTGAAAGAAAAAATAATTACTGAGCTATCACAATAACAAAATGCCGACATTTTGTTAACAAAAACGTGAAAACGCACATTGAATCAGCCATAACTTCTTTATTTTTTGTGATGTAGAAACAAACAAAAAATCATTTTTAAGATTCATTAATTACCTTTAATTTTGTTTCTTAGAAATTTTGATGGAAGTGTCACAGTTTCTAAGACATTCAACATAAATAAAAATACTTCATCTTATAAACATCGGATGCCCCCTATGAAATTAAATATCCCCGAAACAATCAACCCTACACAAGTATAGAAACAAAATAATTTTATTCTCAGTGTATAAGCTTCATTTTTGATGTCCACCATATTTTCTCTTAAACTAATATTTATTGAGATATTAGCAGAGAAACAAGAATGTTATTTTTTTTGTAAAATCCCTTTACAGTTTAAAATGCAATTTTTTTTTCTAAAGCAAGCGCTGTAAGCCGATGAAAAAATTTGAGCGTCTAAGTCACACTATATATTACCGAACAACAGTATATGGGAATATATTGTTTTAATTACTGACTACTTACATTAACAAAATTGCAACGTTTTTATTAAAAAAAATGTGAAAAAGTACGTTGTTTCCGTCATAACTTCTTTATTTTTTATGCTATAAAAATATGAAAAAATTATTTGAAAGCCTAATTAATAGTTTTTCTTTTTGGTTATTAGCGTTTTTGGCCTAAATACCATAGTTTCTGAGATATTTAACATTTAAACTAAATACCTCGTCTTATAAACGTTCGGAAATTCCCTTTAGACTTCCAGATCTCCGAAACCATTAATTCTACAAAAATTGGAAAAAATATCCTTAAAAATTGATCCTTAATTTAGTAGCTTTTTTATTTGTTTCTAGCATGTTTTTGCTCAATGTACCACCTTTCGAGTTATTTGACAAAAACGTATTTGAAATACTTTTTTAAGCTAAAATCTCAAATTTTCTAGTAGTTATAACTTAAATCTATCAATTTATATGACATTATTCCGAAGTTTCGTAAAAACTACCCCCACAGATGGGCGTATTCCATTACTTCTAATATCCTGGAACAAAAATTCAGGCATTTGTAGTTTTAGGCAGGGTAGACAAATATGGAATAAATTAATACATTAAGCACTAACCAGTTGTGTTTTATTTATTATACCATATACCTGCTTATTCAACTGTTTATGTTTACATTTATCAGCTTCTCTATCTTTTAATCTGTGTAAAGTAATTCTTTTTCCTATTTATATTATATTTTCGACCATCAATCCAAATTTTTCTCTCTTATCTTCAAAATATCTTTTCCTTTTTTTTAGTCATGGATATAGGATATACCTCTTCAGTGACCATTTTTTTCTATCTATGTAAGCTACATACCTAAATTAACTAATTAGTTCCGTCTATCTATTTCGTCTGTATGTGGGGTAGTTTTACCCTTATTAAAAACCTTATTAAAAAGATAGTACCAGATTTATATATTTGCCACAATGAGCTACAAGTATTTGACCCTTTCCGAACCATATTAATATTTGAGCATGGGGGTAGCTCTTACCATCCTTTGAGGGTAGTCTCTAATCATGTATTGGTGGTTGGAACGAATATACATACTCCATATTTGTTCACTCTGCCTAAAACTACAAAAGCCTGAATTTTCTTTTTCCGTTTTGAAACCTATGGGTGGGGGTAGTTTTAACCCTCCATAGGGTTGAGTCTCTACCCTGTGAGAGTAATGGCTGGTTGTCACACCAGAGTCAAATATTTTGCACTAAGAGATACAAAAATTTGGCCTTTGTACATGTTATTTACACTCACCTGCATCTTTTGCAGTTTTAGCGGTAGTTTTCACCCCCCATAAGGACGGATTTCGGTTTAATATACAAAAATAGCTTACTGTGGCTCGAATTTATATTCTCTACTCTCGACTATAAAACATCTACTACTTTTCACACTTCATTAAGAGTTATTAGATTATTTCTATGATTTTACACCATTTTAAGGGATGTTTCCGAATAAAAAACAAAACTGACACGTAGATCCTTTTTTGGACTACGGATTCGGATTCAGCGTTGAAAAATACACCAAATGTATATAATTTGGTCCGCTGCGCAGAACTTTTTTTTTGTGTGCGTGGCTGTGTTATTGCTATAAAATTAATATAAATTTAAAAACACCAAATTAAAGATAATTTAGTCAGAAACAATATTATTTGAACCATTTTTTTAAATAGAGGAAAATCGATTTTTAATTTAAAAAAACATCCCCTATACTCCCTATAGGTTCCCGCGAATCCATATAACTCCCTAAACTTTTTTGTTTCGCGAACTTTGGCCTATTTTGAACCTATAAACAGAGTTTAAGGTCTGCACAAATTTTTTTCGAGTTAAAGTAAAGTTTTCCTGTACTTCTAAGGGATATGGCACCTAGACATACTGCATTTTAAGTACCTGTGGATTTTCCTAAAATCTCTATGTGCCATAGGTTATCACCTATGGAACCGTCACATGCAACGCAATTTTTGTGGGACTACAAAATGTCCCAGAAAACCGGTCGAAAGGTACCATTGATGTGGATTCTGGTATGTTTAACTTTTTTCTTTTGCTTTATGTCAATTTTAAGAATCCATCGTTATACAAATTTATTGTATCCATAGTTTTAAGTCTGTAAAGCGGATAGATATGAATACAGGGATACAATTATAACACATTTTAAAAAAATTATAATTTTACAACTTTCGGATAAAATCATTTTTGACACCAAAAAAAATAAGTATTTAAATGCAACCAATAAAATGTAAATCCAAGGCATGCTCCGTAAGATAAAAAGGATTTCAATGTCATATCAAATAAAATAGATAAAAAATGTAGCAACTTTACATACAATAAACTGATTGTGAGTCTAATCTCTGAATTTCTGTATTTATACCGTGCGTGTAACGGAACGTTAGACATGGGAAGTAAGAATTACAACATCACGTGTGCCAGTTGACTAAAATGAAATAACAGAGCTGGGATACTTCGATACTTCAGTAGTCGAGTGCCGGCCGGCAGGCGGGTTTTACTATTGCTGGGTTGTCACATCTCTCGCGCTATGTGGATGTACATGCCCATTTCGCAATTACACGCACGGTATTTATATTTATCCCTTTCTGCAGACTTTCAACTGGCCAATTAAAACGAAATAAACGAATTTTTAGGTTGAATTTAAAGCCATATTTTTGTGAGGAGAACAAATATCAATACGTGGTTTTCAAGGTTTAAGACATAATTTATTTGTGAAACAGCGAAGTTTTGTCCGATTCTTTTGTTTTAAAGCAAGTGTGACAGAAAATAGTGTTTTTTACTTTATAACTACCGAGATTCCACAAAAAAAAGTTATATTTATCGGAGGTCCAGCGCTGTCATTTATAGAATCCTATATATCAAATAGACTCCAGTGTGTAGAAGTAAATGGTAAGACCTCATCTCTCAAGCCATTAAAGTATGGTGTTCCCCAAGGGTCTATTTTGGGACCAATCCTCTTTATTGTCTATGTCAATGACATCGTACATTTCATTAACTACACGTCAGGTCAGTTATGCGGATGATACAACCATATTATCAAGTGGGAAGAACATAAAAGACCTAGCACATGTGTCGGATGAAATGCAATCAGAGGTCAAGAGATATTTTAACAATGTCAAATTATCGTTAAATCTAGAAAAAACGCAAACTCTCATCTTTAATTTAAACACACATGTAGATTCAAACACACATCCTGTTAAGTGTCTTGGCATTTTTCTGGATAGTAGATTAACATGGCAAGCACACATAGAATATCTTCACAAAAAACTATCAAGTTATGTCTACCTCCTAAAAAATCTCACCAATGCTATAGATCAAAATACCATACTACAAGCATACCACGCTATATTTCATAGTGTCATGTCATATGGCATCATACTGTGGCACTTGCATCGGCTCGGCACATGCATCAAAAATTTTATTAGTCCAGAAAAGAGCAATAAGAGTTATCACAAATTCGAAAAATCATGAATCGTGTAGAACATTATTTAAATCATTAGGTATATTAACATTAACAAATCAATATATATATGAATGTTTAAAATATGCCAAAGAAAATTTCACTGTTGACCAAAAGCGGAGGAATTACGAGACAAGACACAACCTCGTGATACCTCCGTATTTTCGACTAACAAAAAACTTAAAATCATTCAGATATATATCCACAAAATTGTATAATATGTTGCCCGTTGAGTTGAAAAATCTGCCTCCCACTCACTTTTCAAAAAAGGTGAAAACACTCCCAAAAGAAAATGTATTTTATAACATCCAAGAGTTTATTGAGAATATTGGAACCTCTTTTTAAAGTGTTGTATCTCATGTTTTTTTCCTGTTGATGTATTCATCATATTTATGTTTTTTTTTTATATATATGTATTTTTAAATCTATATCTGTAATTTTATGCAATTTCCGACGTGTGTATACAATGTAAAATTGTCTGACATAAATAAACTCTCTCTCTCTCTCTCTCTCTCTCTCTCTCTATTTCTTCGATGCGCATTACTTTAGAAACTGGTTTATGGGGAAAAACCAACTTCCAAAATTTTTAATACCGTGCGTGTAGCGGAGCGCTAGGCATAGGGAGTAAAATTGCAACATCGCGCGTGCCAGCTGGCTGAAATGAAATAACAGAGCTAGGATGCTCCGCCCGACGGAGGAATTTACGGCAGCTGTGTTGTCAAATCTCTCGCGCTACGTGAATGTATATGCCTAATGGGAAATTACACGCACGGTATGTCTCTATTATTATAACGAATTATTTCTAAAAACCTGTACTTTTTCCATTTTTTTTTTCCGTTAGGTCTTATTGTGTTTTGCTTATGATGGCTCATTTAAAATAATAATAATAAGTAATTCCTTTTACACTTTCAGTCCTTGATGACCAACAGAGTACTCAAAATCAGTATACCTTCACGGGTTGATGAACCTTTTTTGGGTTCCCTTTATCAAAATGTAAAATCCGAAACTACACGTATCTCCAGAGTCGTTAAAGATATCATCAAGTTGTGCCACACATGTAAATAATATACATACAAATAATATTTTTTTCAAATTTCCTTGATGTGTTTTTCGCACAAAAAATACAAAAATGAAAATTGTTTGTATGTCGTTTTAATGAAAAAAAAGTGGCCTAACTGCAAGAAAATGGAAAAGTTACTAGTTTTTAGAAATAAAATTGGTATCTTTTAAAATAAGAGAAGTATCAAAAATTTGGTGTTCCCTCATAAACCAGTGACTAAAAAAATGCACATTAAAAAAGTAAATATAATTTTTTTGTGGAATGGTAGTTTTTCTTTCACACCCTGAACACAGCAACGTGCTTCAATATAAAAGAATCGGATGAAACTTACCGTTTAAAATATAAATTATCTCTTAATTGCTGAAAACCCTATATTTATATGTTCTCCTCAAAAAATGTGGTTTTAAATTAATCCTAAAAATTGGCTTGGTCCGTTTCAGTTGGCTAGCAATTTATTAATGCAAACTCTCGCACCAATTGGATCTTAAAATTGATTTCAACCAAAAGTAAAAAAATAAAAAATTAGCATAACCCATATGACGGCAATTTTGATTCGATTTTCTGGAACCATTAGCATTGCACATGAGTATACCGCAAATGATAATAAATTGTACATAAAAATTTCAGAAAAATCTACTGGGGCCAAGGTTCTCTTATATCGGGCTACCATATCTTTTCATTTATGAAAAATTACAATAATTACTATCGTAATACAACTAATACTTTTTACAATTAGAGAATATTATTTAGGTATTAAGCAAGTCACAACTTACACATTTTTTTAATTTATTATGAAATTACCTAATTTCTTAATAAATAAAAAAATGTGTAAGTTGTGACTTGCTTAATACCTAAATAATATTCTCTAATCATGATGAAAGCAAATAAATAAAAAATAATTAATTGTAAAAATGCTAGCCTTGTTTAGTTAAATAGGTAAAAACTTGAGTCTCTCTTGTTAAAATTAAGGATTCATTTATTTCTATTTCATTTTAATCTGATGTTGAGAAAATCACTGTCAAATACTCTATTTTACAATTATTACTAAAGAAGATTTGGCTAGCCTTCCAGGGAGGGGAGGGGGGACGAGATATTTTTCGACAAGTAGAAAACATCATCAGAAATATTTCTTCAGGAAGCTCTCATTAATTTTTTTTTTAACAATTAAGAAACTTTGATAGACTTTCATCAGATTGAAGAAGTCTGCACTTATTTATTTGCGAAACAAGTAACAACAGCAGAGATGAATTACGCTACGACCTAATTACCCGCAATATTTTATCTTCAATATAAATTTAGTCAAAGTTATTTGTACACCCGATGCTTTATACAGTATCGGAAAGTCCTGGATTATGTATTGCATAGTTTCAACGACTTAACGGACCGTCCGCAATAAAGGCGTCTACCAGTTTTCTAGAAGAAGGGAAATAGTGACATGCGCATCAAGAAACTCATATGTACATCATTGACCATTTAAGTATCTGAACCTTTTCAGCAGGCGTATAAACTGACATTTTGAGTAGCTACTAAATAAAAATAAATCAAACTTTTGCTTATTAGGCTAAACGAGAAATGAAGGGTGCAAGACGGAAACAAATTGAAATTCCGCAGACAGAGCTTCCCACGTACATGTGGTGGAAAAAGCAGGTGACACGAGTAGGATGTGTTATAGGATAAAAAAGAATAGCCTAGCTGCTTAGCTCTCGCTTGCTCTTATTGCCGTAACTAATCAAACGCTTGCCGATACTGTATTTACATTGTTTGAGAGCTGCAGCACAAACATTTCTTTGGAAAAATGCATCAGAACCACTGTATGAGCCTCTCAACTTTGTACAATTCGGCTATGAATTACGAGATGGCAAGCTGCACTCGACTCAAATGGTAAAACTCCTTTGCCAGACTCTTTAATTATTAATCTCTTTAATTATTTAGGTATTAAGCACATCACAACTTACACACTCTTTTATTTATTATGAAATTTCCTACTTTCTGTCTATTGTTGTCCTAATCTGGGCACGCTAATATGCTTGTTAAGTAAATGCATTATTGGGAAACCAATCAAAACAACTACTCTTCTAGCTAATATTAACGAAGTATTGAATTATATGGTGGGATTCTTAGCATTTCAAAGCAAAAAAATATATTAATAATACTCATTTATTTAAATTCAGTCATTCACACATTTTTATTCAATATGAAATTATTTACTTTGTGTATATTGATACCTTAATCTGGTCACGTTAATGTACTACTTAGGAAAACACTTTAAAACACTCATCATTGTAGAACCATTCAAAACAACTACTCTTCTAGATAATAAAAAACTGTATAAGTTGTGATTTGCTTAATACCTTAATAATATTCTCTAACTATTAATACTTTTATAATAATTATTATCATTATTTAGCAATTGATAATTATAACTTCCAATTAATTAAATTTCCTGTTCCTTATTTTAACTTACACATATAAGGATCTGATATCCTTATATGGAATATGTACCGACAAAAATATAAAGTGCACATTTTTCGTCTGTTAATATTAGATACGTGTTGTAAAATAATAAAAATTCATCGATGCTTCTTTTGTTAATAACTTCCTCTCTAGAGCATTCCCATTTAAGAAATTACTATTGAACTGCCATATAAGTTTAGTTATTTATTTTCGCAATTCAGGTGAGGTAGAAAAATAAAACGAAAACTATGAACCTAACATTAAAGATTATGACAATATTAAAAATATAGTGAAAAATAAACTGTTGGGCTCACAGAGGTTATTCTTTTTGTTATAAGGTTTGTAAGTAAGGATGTTTAGTCCAAATTTTGGGTTGCGGTGAAATTGACTTGCAATCAATTTTGAACCACTTAACGACATCCAGTTAAGCTGAAATTTTGCATACGCGTGTAGTTCTGCTGACGATATAATAATATGATATCATAAAAGCGTGTTCTTCAGTTTTAACATTATAATTTTTAGGTTTTTTTGTCGCATAATGTATTTACCCAAACGTTGTACTTTAAGATATTCTAAGAAATGGCGAAAGCGCTGCGGATGCGTGTAGCGAAGGTTTCGGTACTATTTTATTGTATGAATATAAAATAAAATAAGGCGTTACTCAAAAATTTAAATATAGAATTAAATGTAAAGAAAACTTTAAAAACAAGCTTTTATTATTATTTAGGCGTACTAAAACGGAAAAAATTAAAAAAATAAAATTAATTGTTTTAAAATCTTGTTGGGTGAATAGAAAAAAAAATACGACAAGCTTTTAAGACAATTAATTTTATTTTTTATTTTTTTTCGTTTTAGGCTATCTTTCTTATAAATCTCAATTGCATCAATTTATCTATGAGAATGATTATCAACGAAGAATAATCTTCTGTAATTGGTTACAGTTCCGCCAACTAAGAAATGAGAATTTTATCAAGAACATTTTGTTCTCCGATGAATCGAAATTTACATAGCTTGGGTTATTTAATCGGAACAACGTTCGATACTGGGTAATTGAAAATCCTCATATTATGAAACAGGCACAGTTTCAGGAGCGGTTTGGCTTCAATATTTGGTTAGGCATACTGAGCGACTATATCATAAGTCCAGTAATATTTGACGAAAATCTAACTGGATTAAGATATCTAGAATTTCTTAGAAATTTAATAATTCCACAGATTATTGTAATTCCCAATACCAATACTGGCGAAGTTTCCTTCCAATAAGACGGAGCTGGACCACACAATGTTAATGGTTATCTAAATGAATTGTTTTCAAATCGTTGGATTGGTCCACTCAGATGGCCTGCAAGGTCTCCTGATTTAACCCCAGTCGATTTTTTTATTTAGGCATATTTGAAAAATAGAGTCTACGCGACTGCTCCAACCACAAGGCGAGACCTGGAAAGAGAGTTAGACACGAAATTGCACAAATAACACCTCAACAACTACAGAATGGTAGGCACGCAACGATAAGTCGGGCTACTCTGTATATTCTGTACTCTGTATCATTCATCTGATGCGACCATATTGAAAAAAAAAAAATTGTTCGTATCTCACTTATTTTTTGGAATTAAAATATAAATAAATAAATTGGAAAAACTGCTGCACTTATAATTTTATGCTTAGTAAGAAACCATAAAAAAATATAGTCATTCTATTTAAGGAAAAAAAGTGGATGTCATATCCGATTCAACCGGAAGTGATATTTTAGTTTCTCAAAACCTAAAACTAGCTCACTTTTGTCTAATTTACGCGTACCTAAAACGAAATTTTTATATTCAAAATCAATAAAAAGATTGGGGGCGTATATTGACTTGTGGCTACCCGGTATCCACATATGCGTATTAAAATTACACGCAAAATTATTCCTCTCATCTATAAAAACATTTATCTGCTAGATATATTTTTAAGCGTTTTTTTAAATCAAATAATGTGCTACCTTCTCTTATGTCGAGAAGTAAGTTATTATAAATCCCAGGCTATTCGGCGAGTTACATGTAACATTCAATCTTTGAAATGGCATATGGAAATAATTTTTTTGCCTAGTTCCACAAAAATCTGTCCTTATTTTTGAATACATACAAATATAGCTCATATATAATAAGATATGGCAGTGTTAAAATTTTATATTTTTTAAATGTTTTGGAAGGGTAGAATTACGTACTTGATACTCTATCCTTCGGAGGGGATGTAAGTCAGTCAATCTCTTGTTTATTAAATGTTAAGCAAGTAAAATATCCCAACTCTTTTAAAAGAAAGGAGCTTCGGTAAAATTTCCAGTTTGGAGGTTGTTCGTTTCGTGGTGTCGATGATAATCTTTGGTAGCGGAAATAGGCCGACGTCAATTAAATAAAGCAAAAAAAAGTGGTTGCTGGGCTACTTAGTCTTTCTTCATCTCGATTTTTTTATGAATTGTCCTATATCTATCTCGTGATTTTCCAGGAAGTTCATTTCGTATGTCTTCCGGAGTTGCCTCTTCTAAGTACTTTAGTTTAGTGCGGGTACCAAGTTCGCCCTGTGGAAAAACAGCATTTTATGAAATTTTGAGTCACAGTCGCGTTTGGAATTGATTTCGCTTAATATTTATCACAAAGATTAGACAGGCCGACAAAAAATAATTTGTTGTGACGTGACCCTACCCACTTTAGTAAAATTTTCCGCTGAATCCAAAAATGATAAAAAAGAAATTCTGACGTATGGATTACCTCCCGTACACCCTCAATTTCCCAAAAAATTCAAAAAATCCAAACTGGCCATGTTTAGTAAAATTTTCCGCTGAGTCCGAATATGATAAAAAAAAATTCTGACGTATGAATTCCCTCTCCCAAACACCCTCAATTCCCCCAAAAATTCAAAAAATCAAACTGGCCATCCAACCCACCTATCTGAAGTAAAATTTTCCGCCGAATCCGAAAATGATAATAAAAATTTTAACTTATGGATTCCCTCCATACACCCTCAATTCCCCTAAAAAATTCAAAAAATACAAAGTGGCCATCCAACCCACCTATCTTTAGTAAAATTCGCTGAATCTGAAAATGGCAAAAAAATTGTTTGGACGTGAGGGATCCCCTCCTATTCATCCGTATCTTTCACTTGCTTCTTCCGAAAATAAAAATAAATACAAATCAGACGTGGCAACCGTTATAACTTTAATAAAATCTGTCGGTATAACCAAAACTAAAAAAATATTTTTGAACTACAAGCTCCCTTTGTTCGTACACTTAACCTCATCCCCAGATAGCATTTGCAAATTACAGTTAGCATCCTAGCATTGATGACATTTTTCAGTGAAAGCTTATTGTTTTCCAAAATGTTTTAAGCTTTTAAGTAACTTTAAGCTAGGTAGCATAATGAAGATATTTTTTAAATCCAAGTTCTAACTTGGCGCCTTAACGTGGCCCCAGGGGCTTGAACTCGCATTTTAATTGATTGCGGAATTAAAATGCTAAACATTTTAATTCAATTAAAATGCTAAAATATCCATACGTCAGAAATTTTTTTTTTATCATTTTCAGATTCAACGGAAAAGGTAGGGTCACGGCCAGTGTTATTTATCACCTCTAGAGTTGTGATTTTTAAAATTATCTACAAATGAAACGCTTTTCTTCATTGATTTCGAAGGGCTTAATCACCCCACGATTCTTGTGTTTCTTGATATCTTTTCAATATTGAAAAGTTTACAATAATTGAATCAACAGTTACAATTCTGGTGCAGTCAATATTAATTTTTTCTTCAATACTGATTTAGATATTAATAAAATTGGGTCTCATTGAAAATTAAGCAATGAACTGTTTTCTTGTGGTGTCAGGGTTTTCATTGCTGACAATTTAGACAAGAAGGTTACTCCACTTGTCAGAGATTTTGAACTAAAAACTGTAACTTTATTCATTAGTATTTTGAGTAGGTTCCTGAATGCCTATATAAAAATGGCTGGAATTAATATTATTTTATTGACACAGTGTTTCAAAGTAATCAAGATAAGTAAATAAAACTATAATTTGATTAAATTAGTACATATTTATTTTTAGTGATTAATATATTCTTACTTTATTAACCAATCAAAATGTACATTTTCAAAAAAATCGACCAATAGGATTTGTTTAAAGTGAGAAAAACGACTATCGATAAGTGCAAAAAATCGAGAAAAATGTATGTTACTGTTTTCGTAGTAGCCATGTGTCAAACTAAAAAAGTCATTGAAATTATTAAAATCTGATATTTCACGTTTTCATCTTTATTTCTGTACACAAAATGAATGAGAAAAAGCGATTTGGTGATGTTTCACAAGAAAATATTAACGAAGCTATGAATGAAAGTGTCCCAGTTAAAACGAGAAACACTAAATAGTAGTTTATGTCACAAGGACGAAAAATCTAGTCTTTCGGGCGACTACGAAATATTGCCAGTCGAGACGCAGTCGAGGCTGGCAATTCGTAGGAGTCCGAAAAACAGTTTTTCGTCTGTGTGTCATACAATATTTTTTATTCAAATATGCTTATGGTTATTAAAATGATAGGGAACATTAAAATATTATGTTCTTAAGATTTACTTGCTACCCCGCAAATAATACAATTTTCAAGTTTTCTTGTAACAGACGGCTGTGAACTAAGGCCAGATATAATAAATAATAACTGCACAACTGCTGTCATATCCTCCGATTAGAGAACTTATATCTAGATACATAATGGCATTGATTTATTAGTTGCTGAAAGACTCACAATCTAAGGCACTTCTTCCCATAAGTTTCCGATTGGCCCATCGGACTATTCGCGGCTGTTTCTTACACGATCAGTTCAGTTTGATTATCATAATCTCAGTTTGACAGAGTCCGCCATTAATGTCAATAAATGTTTTTCGTGTTCTCCGACCAAAAAGTGATGAAAAAGTAATTTTATTTTAAGTTGTGATTTGCTTAATACCTAAGTAATATTCTCTATTAATATTTACACAGTTTAGTGAAAATTTAATGCTACATGTTGAAGTGCTGTGCCGTTTGCAGAAGGCAATTTAGAAAAGAAGAAAATCGATCGTTTCATAAGTAAGTAGGTCATAGTCGTAACATGATGGCGTTCAGTTTACAGTTGTAATAATAATATTATAAATAATATCCTTTCAATACATATTTCCCTTGAATAAAACGGCTCTACCTAATATATTTTTTAAATCCGCGGTTATGTTCCTAGAGATTAACCAACAATTATTACATAAAATATGTACAATATCGTACATTTTCCCTTCTACACATACCCGCCACTGTTGCCCATGGGATGTGATGTTCATCTATCAATTTTAATGGACATGTAATGTGACTATGTTAGGAGCAAATAAGGTATATGAAGAAAAGATAGCCATTATGTATCTAGATATAAGTTCTTTAATCGGAGGTCATATCAGTTTGCTTGAAATTAGTATCGAATTCATTCAATTTATATATAATAATATCGATTTTAATCGAAAATATACTACATAAAATAAATACAATAAAATGAATAGTGAAGAATTTCTTGCGGGAACGCCCCCAGAAGTAAGAGAGCTAGCAAATTTGGCTTCCATGGATTTAATTCCAGAAAAATCAAAAATTATTTATGAAAGAAGCTATTATAAACTTGAAAAATATTTGGAGCAAAACCATATAAACATGATTTCCGAAAATGCATAACTTCCAGAAAATTATAAATCATCAAATTTATGGTCGGCTTATTCAATGTTAAATTGTATGTTGAAAATTAGGAGAAACGTTGACATTTCAAAATTTATGAAATTAAGGGCCTTTCTAAAAAAGAAAAATGTTGGCTATGTACCAAAAAAATCGAAAATGTTGACACGGGAACAATTTGAAAAATTTTTAACAGAAGCGCCAGACGACAAATATGTAATGCATAAGGTAATTTTTTAAAACTAAATACCTACCTTCCGTTAACATCATATTATTTGTAGGTGGTATATATATTGGGCGTAGCAGGTGCCTGTCGCCGTGAAGAATTGGCATTTTTAAAAGTGTCACAAATATAGGATTCAGGAACATCTCTTTTAATAAAAATTCCCGATAATAAAACAAATAGACCTCGCTCATTTACTGTAACAGGGGAATATTTAAGATATTATCGGAAATATTCTTTGCTGCGACCACCAAATTTTGAAGGAAATGGCCGATTTTTCTTGGGTGGAATGGCAAGCGTTGCCAACAAAATGTGGGAATTCATAAAATCGGGCAATTCCTTTTGAAGCTTGCGAATGCCAAAGAATATACGGGACACTGCTTCTGAAGTACGTCGGTTACGTTGCTGACTGATGCAGGAGCAGACATAACCTTACTTAAACGCCACGTAGGATGGAAATCTTCCACTGTAGTTGAGGGCTATGTAGATAAGTCAATAAACAACAAACTTGAAATAGCTAACAAAATATTCTACGGTTCGAAACACAATAACATCACAACATTCACAAGAAAATAGTATTTTAGACACAGACTTGACCACTACTATTACTCAAACAGAATATAACACACTAAACACACACAAAACTCAGACAATTATCGCACCCCAATCTACTTTAACTGAAAAGGTTGCACTAGACTTAGAAAGTTTGAACCGACCGATAATTATACAAAATTGTTCCAATTTTACTATTAACATAAAAGTTTCAGAGACAATGTAGTCATATATAAGTACATTTTTGTAAATTAAATTAAGTTTAAAAATAAGGTTTTGTTGTTGTACGTTGTACTGTTCTTTAGGTTAAATTAAAGACTTCATTTAGTATTTTTCTGTGCAATTTTATGCTTTGCCACTATGCAAACTCGAACGTAAAAAGTGTTGCATATCTATAAGGTGAGAACATACGCAGTTATTTCTATTCGTTTTACAACATGTAGGTATTATACTTACTAGTCATTATAATAATTAATTGACAACGTTTAATAATCCTAAGTTTCTTATTCAATTATTTAGAAATCTCTTATTTTATTCAATTAAAATTGCCTGAATTGAAACTATATTTGCATGTGCATTACATTAAATAAACAGTTTTGTTGTTTTAATAATTATTTTAGATACTATTTTTTAATCATATATTAATCTTCTGTAATACACACGAGGTTGATTTTCTACTTGGGTAAATTTTTTTGAGTGGCTCAAACCTGTTTTCCATGAAAATTATGCTCGAATTAAGGGACATATGAAAAATCGCTCCACTTCATGTCGCGATTTTTCCATGCCCTTAATTCTCAAATAATGTTCATGGGAAACCAGGTTTTTGTCAAAAAAAAATGTACCCGGTAAGAAATCGACCTCTTGTGTATTAATACCCGATCAAATAAAACAATGATTAGTTTTACTTTTACTTAGGCAGATACTCTATACACGTTTATAATCATTTCACACCAAATTTTAGTATGAATATGAGATATCTGAGGGATCATGTAATGATCCACTCACCTTACTCGAGGAACTTTTTAGCGGTTTTTAAGCCTTAATAGACAAACAGTTCTAGATTTAATTATAGAATTGGCCCCACATCTCGTAGATGCAGAAAGAGAAATCAGCATTCAAAAAAAAATACCAATTCTAACTGCGTAAAATTTTTTTGCACATGGTATCAAAATATCAATGTGCACAAGAATTGCGGTGAATGTTAACTTTTCTGGACGTTAAGAAAATAATTACAGTACCATAGAAATAATTAAGCCAGCTTACTGTTAATACATAGTTTAAGAAAGTCAAAAAAATTCCAGAGCTGCAAGAAGACTTGCCAAATACACCGAATCAATTTTCGTAACGAAATGTTTACAGCTTTCTTTCTGGTAGGGAGAAATGTCAAAATGCTGTAGCTCCGCCACTTTTTTAAATTACGCATTTCTCTACTAGGGATCCGATGCTCTTTATTGAAATAATCCTCGGTGGAAACTAGCAGGAAAATTCGATTTTTCTTCCTTTTGAAATGGATTTTTGCATTAATAACATGTTAATAGTTATAAGAACATGTAATTTTTTGATGTTGTAATACTGATAATAAGTTACAATTTGAGTCATTACTTGCCCAAATCCATTAATTCCCCAATAAGCTATGGACGTTCAAAATTACGACTTTAAATTGTTTCTTGTTCCTAATCCGAATACCCTTACACAATTTTAATCAATGACTAAGTCACACAAGACAACTTCTCATATATAACCTAGTCATTTATACAAGAAAAGGCCAAACCTCTAAAAAAAATCCAGCCGAAGATTTTCCAGCGGGATTCTCTTTATTTTAGTATAATTTTTCAAAAGTCCATAAAGCCTACTGGTTGGCTACAAAAGTTACAGAAGGTCAAAGGTCACGAAAATCAGTTTATCTCAAATATCTCGTAAATTATCGCTTTTACGTTAATTTTAGTTATTATAAAATGTGTTCAAGAGATCAATCTACATAAAAAAGCTAAAAGCTAGATTTATTTTAGCTATGTACGGAGCTCCAAAAAAAGAGACTTCAATTGATAATTATAGATATTTTAGTTTTGCAAGATGCACTAGACTAAATAAGCCTGTGCGATTGTCTCTTCCACCCACAGTAGCAGCTTCTCAACAACATCTATTCTTAATTCTATTTTCTGCAATTGCAAAAAAGGCATTAATTGTGGATGCAGAATAATAGAAAAATGTTCCGTAGTGGGTGGCTCTTGTCGGGGCAAGTCGTGTCTCAATACGATGTCCGAGGATACAACCGTTGCATATGAGTTCAACGATGAAGAAGCCGACCTCATTTCGTTATTTTCCGCTGAGATGATTGTTGATGAAGATGAAAATATTGAAGAAGTCGAAATAGAAGAGATAGACGGAGACGAAGACGAAGAAGTCAGCAAAGACCAACAATAATCAACAAAATTATAATATAACTTGTAACCCATGGACACCATGTAAGGAAAGACGCGCTTTGCATTCTACTTCAAAGGTGGTGCGGAAACGAATGTTTTCTCAGCTATACATCTCAAAAACTATTGGTTCTACGTAAATTTTGTATAAGACCTTTTTTATGCAGATTTATCTCACGAACAAATTAAATAATAACCAAAATAAACGTAAAACCGATAATTTACGAGATATTTGAGAAAAACTGATTTTCGCGACCTTTGACCTTCTGTAACTTTTGTAGCCGTCCAGTTGGTTTTATGGACTTTTAAGAAATTATTTATGACGCCTAAGTAAAGAGAATTCCATTGGAAAATATTCAGTTTGATTTTTTTAGAGGTTCACGTATAAAGTGACTGGTATATGACTAATATATTTCGAAATAATTCGATGCATTTCAGAATTTTGAAAATTAAAATCTGAATTTGTTTATAACAAATTATAGGGTTGAGATGGAAAATCAAGTCTGGTACCAAATCTTTTGTAATTTTTGTCCTAACTATGCGCAAAAAAATGAAACATCCCTATCTCTCGAACGAAGAATTTTTGGACACCTGTTTATATCATATCTTTTTCTTAAAATTAGTTAATGAATAACGCCCTGAAATGTTTTAACGTGGCTAAGTTACTACGCACTATATATCAGACTTTTTCCACTCGGACAAAAATCCAAAATACATTCTTAACTTGTGTTTATGCAATTAAAATAAACATTTTATGGAGAATGTTAGAATCTAAAGAACTCCTTTTTTCTTTTTATCTAATCGTTTTCATGTGTAAGGACGCCATGACTAGACCACCCTGTAGATCAATTATTCCAAGGTGCAAATGCAAATATTGTCTACAACATGTAAATCTAGATAAATCTTTAGGGTCTATGACAATGTAACTTCAAATTAGGCTTCGTGTGTCTCTAGGGGTGACGATGAAAAGAAAATTTAATTATCTATTCCGTCTGTAAGGCGGAATGCCATTGATATTACTGGCACTAATGGATGAAAGGAAGGAATGAAAACGGAATGTGATTTTTTTTTATCATTTTAACGCACGCTATAACACATTATTTATATCATTTTAGGTGTTTATTTCAATGGAAAAGACAGTGATATTTTAACAATTGAAAGTTCTATTATTCTAATTACTAATATATTAAATTCTTACCTTAATACTAACCGATCAATAAAAGTGTATCTACCCATTTTACTAAAAATACAAGCGAACAGATATAAAAACGTGTTAATTTTACCATTCTTGAGTTATAGAACATATAATACCGCAGTCAAGAAACCGGATATCCCGGGTTGATTTTCAATTCCGAAAATATCAGTATTTAAACGTTCAATTTTGTTCTTTTTGAGGAATGACCTTGACCATTTCAGTTTAAACTTGCTCAGATTTTACATGCAGAGACGTGATTCTTTTATTTCTTTATCACTTGCGGGCGTCGAAGCAAAAAGAAGTAGTAGGCATATTTTGTAGTAAAATAAGATAAAGTTAAGTAGACGATGTCCTCGATAAATTAGTATTCCTGGGATATTTCTGTTTAATGCGATTTATGGTTTGAATCATTTATTAAATACTTTATCGACTCTCAATTGTTTGTTATTTGACAATGATATTTATTCAGAAAACATACCCTGCAATACCTTGGTATGTTTTGTTTTCACCTAGCAACGAATTAGTATTAAAACGGAACTTAAAAAAAATTAAAATTATTTCAAATGACAGTACAGTCTTAATATGTGTGGCTTATTACAAAACCACTAATAACCCTGTGAACCATTGAAGACTGTTGGACCCAACCGCAAGAAATCGGCAAGATCAAGAAAGTTTGAAAGTCCTGAAGATACAAGGTATTTAGATCAGTTTACATCATTCACATTATACCCATTATACCAGTCTTTCTCAATGCATTAGGCTAAGTGGTCCGCAGTTCTGTTTAGTGCCACGTTCATTAAACGTTTTTGGTCCTTCGAGTCGGATCTAGTTTCTCTTTTTGTAATAATAAGTGTAGACTACTGTTAAAAGCTACTGCGTGAAGCCAATGATGTTCTTAAGAGATAAAATTATGCCCCTTACCTATTCCACACTATCTCTGTTATTATGTAACTTAGCTTCAGTTTAATAATAGCTATTTATGTAACCAGTTACGAAAGACTTTATTTTATCTAGATTTTTTTTAGATTACTCTGAAGGAGCGGGCGATTGGCCTTCCCCCACTGCGACCTATAAGGTCTATTGTAGTACTCCTTTTTTGTGTGCCTCAGGGCTCCCCATCCAAACATGGTCTTCCTAGACTTCGAGTCTGTTGATAAGGGCCCCCAGGCACGGTTATCGGCCTCTGTCTTTCTCTCGCCGAGCCGCCTCAGTCCAGTTAGGCTTTTACAGCTCAGCATATGGACTGAGATCTCCAGCGAGAACTTGGGTCTAACGAGTGGATGTTTGCGGAACAAGCGAAGCGAGATCCCGCAAAATAACACGAGTTACACAAAATTGTCTTTCGGAACGTGTTACATACAAGATTTTTTCTAATTTTAAACGTCTAAAAACCATTTAAACGTAAATTAAATAAATGTAGTTAAAGATCTTAAAAATTAAGTAGTCTTTTTCATAATTACCCTTGCTACCTAATTTTGTGTTAAATAAACATTGTTTCTTTTTGAGAGTGGTTTATTTTTCTTAGTTGATGATATAACGAACTTTTCCTCACGAGTTAGGTAAAAATTTAATTTTTTATAACTTGTTATGAAAAGTTGGACGCTTTTCACCAGTATTGAAAAGTGTCTTTTATATGTCAAAATTAGAAAAATAATTTTAGATACATTTTATGTATTCAAAAATAAGTCCTCCAAGCTGGAATTATTTTAACAATGCTATGTTCAGAAAATACAATTTGCAACCAATATATTTTGTTGTCGCAACTAAGTTGTTTACTCACCTAACTACGAATTAGTATTGAACGGAAACTTGTAAAAATTATTAAAAAAACACAATTCGACCGTGTGCTTCATTACAAAATCGTTAATAGTCTTGTATACCACTGGACATCGTTGAGCTGAATCTCTAGAAATCAGCAAGATAATGGAAGAATGTTCCAAGTTGAAGGTATTTAAGTTTAGTTTACAATTTCCATTATACTCCAATTCACTTCAGATTCTACCAGTACATTTGGCTGAGTGGTCCTTCGTTCCATATAGTCATTGAACTTTTTTGATCCTTCGAGGCGGATCTACTTTCTATTTTTGTAATAAGTGTCGCCAATTGTTAGAAGCCACTGTGCCAACGGCTAAAGGTATTCTTAAGGGACCCCTTGTAAAGTTATGTTTTCCACACTAGTTTTTTTGTATTATGTAACTTAGCTGTAATTTAATAATTACTTCCACATCCAGTGAAAGTATAATAGCGCAAAAACAAATTTTGAAAATTTTGATTGTTCAAATAGGCTTAGAATTTCATATAACGTCGAGATTTAAAGTGTGAGCGGAAAAAAATTATGTCTGTCTGTCTGTCGGTCTTTCACTTTTTTCTTGTGCACACAGTTACTGGAATCGTTAAAGATATTGACTTGAAGTTCTGGAACCAGATTATATTTTCATGAGGGGGTTAATTGGGATAAATGGTGGTAAATAGGTAAACCAAGTAAGTGAGAGTCCATAAAATTGGTGTATAGTATACATATAAGAGAAATTAAGGCCTCAAAAATTTTTTTGGCATTAGCCACCTCCCCCTTACCACCCCCACTCCATTTGTCAGTTAATTTATTATTAAAAATTTTATTTATTAAAATATATTTAAAAGTGTATTTTGTTATTTTCTTTATAATTAAATGTAATCTTTATTAATTATGAATATTTTTTCTTCTGTACACTGTATAAATTTCGGTATCGGCATTAATCGAATATCGGTATCTTCAAATTATCGATAGCGAAATATTAGTCTCGAAATATCTCTTTGGTAATGCATGCAGAAGTACATACAGATGCATCTGAGCACACTGGCGCAGATCGAACGACCAGACTATCTGACGGATGGATGTACAATTTTGAACGGTCAAATCAAATCACATAAAATACCATGCTTCCCTATATTAAATATGAGAAACAATAATATTATAGAGGTTCTTATATAAGCAGATATTCCTGAAAGTTATGATACGTTCTTATTTAACACTGTAGTTGTCACTACTATTATTCAGAATTTTCGCTTCCTAATCACTTTATTTTGAAGAATTGTTTGAAAAAAATCTATTTTTATATTGTATTCTGTACAATAGTGATATCATATCTGAGCAATTTCAATTTCTTGCCATATTTTGGATTTTATAATTTTTTGTTAGAAGGTAGTATTTTTCACCTGAGTATACAAGTAGATCTTTATTTGACAATAAATTTTAATACGCTAAAATCCTACATAACAGATAGATTGGATGAGTCCTAGGGTAGAATAAGTTGTCAATCGAAGACCGCGGTTTGAAGTTCACAGTAAACTATAATCCCTAGGTAAAAGTTTCTAGTTTCCTAGTTTCCTAGTAAAAAGTAACTTCTACTATCAACTAGACTTAAAAGGCGTAAAATTGAACTGGGTTACCTCAATTAAATACGGTGAACTCCTAGCCTCCAAATCAGCATTTATTCAAAATATCAAATATAAAGAATTAATTTGCAACAAATATGAGTACCCAGTATATAAACAGGTTACTTAATAATTAAGAAATATAATGTAACGTGCTGAGATTCATCAAACAAAATATACAATCAATAATTTGCAGGACTGACAGCAACTCTTTGTGATAAATCTAAAATCAGGTGCTGTCTGAGGCTCCTTGCGACTGTGTTCACTTATTTTCTGAAAATATGTCATAAGTGTAAGTACATTTTAAATTGTTTTATTAATTTCCTTGTTTTTGAGTTAATTGATAATCTAGCTTTAAATGTTTGTTGTTATATTTATTCTTTCTAAAACAAATTAAAGGAATATTGACAAAGTATCATATTTGGTGGAGGTGCCGGGATAATTCTTAAACATATTGTGGCTATTATTTCTTGCTTTTAATTTATTGTGCAACTCTAACTGAGTTTCTGCTTTCGCTATACTGTTAAACTTTCTTTGTGCTTCCATGCGCTTTCTAGTGTCACCAACGCACTGTTCCATTTCTTTATTCTCTTTGACAAGAATTTTTCTTCTGAATAAATATTTTCAAAGTTGTCTCTAGCGTTTAGTAGTTTAATTGATCCTGTAGTACATTTTCTAAATGTATCGTGATAACTTTGATTAAGTTATAGCGTATCTTATTGGTGATCTTGTATTACATTTCTCTATAATACATTCACTTCAAACTACACGTGACGATCAAAATGGTTTATTTCGGCGACAGCTGCTAATTTATGTTACCGCTGGAAGAATCGCTATAATAAATTTTTACTTATGTACATCTTTTTTGTTAATAATTATTATAAATTACAAATGTTTTTATTTTCCTTTTGTCTCCTTTATATGTAGGGCTACATAATACTATATAATGCAAACTGTTCTAGTTATACAAGTAACTCTGAACAGTTAGTGTTGTTTTTTTAATAAATTTTTTAAATTATGTAAATTATATTAAGTTATTCAAGGTTGGAGTCCAGTTTTCACCGACCTGGGAAGATGCCTCAAGACAGTAAGTGAAGGCACACATTAATTAGATTAGTTAATTAATAAGACTGCCACATTTAATTACAGGCCTTGCTCTTAGGTCAGCATTTGTGAAAAGAAGTATTAACAGTATATAATTAATTTGTAATAAATATGATTATCGAGCATATAAAACATACTAGTTAGTAACTAAGAAATATGACTAAAATTCTGTAAGTTGTACATTTTCGTCATAAAATGCATAGCCAAGGACCTGCTGGACTGATAAATGATGTCGACGATAACACAGCCCCACAAAAAAAAGTGTTTATGAATGGCTTCCAGCATGTTTGTGTGCTGCGTGCATGCGTTTGTGTGTATGTATGTGTCAGTATCTACAGGATTTTCTGGAAATATTGATGACAAACTTCTGGTGCAGATTCTACATGCAAAAATATGTCCGCAAATACCTTGAGCTACGGCCCTTTGAAAATAGCTCTCAAAAATGAATTATTATTTTATATTTCAGAAACCTTTTGATTTACAGGGACGTGACTTTATAAACATATTGACAATAATACAAGCTTATTTTAACATTACATTACATCACATTTTTTTGTGCACGTACCTAAGCACTGGAAGCCATTCATAAACACGTACATACAGATTATCCGTTACCTCGTTATTAGGACTTTCAAGCACTCCTGGAGCGAAAACCACTCATAGGATCGACTCAGTGCTATAGGAATTTTTGATCAGCATGATTTTAACTACAAAATAACAAAGTTTCAGCCAATCCCACCGAAGCATGCCAAAATATGACATATATATATTTTACCTAACCTAAAAATTGATAAAAAAATTCGTGAGCTTTATTGGACTTGAACAATAATATTTCGACCCTTGCAGTTTTTTGCTAATGTTAATAGTTTATGAGTAATAAGTTCTTGAATGTCTAAAATGACGCAAATTACCTAACTTTGACAAGCTGTATCTCAAAAACTGTCCATAGTATTGACTCGATGTAATAAGAACTTTTGATCAGCATGACTTGAACTACAAAATACCAAAATTTCAGCCGATTCCACCGAATCAACATTTTCATAGGTTTTGTTCCGGGGTCCTTTATCTCATTACATTTTCTCTCTCTCTAAAATTAAAGAAACCTCTCGCAGTCAAACAAAACATGATCACCCAGCGTGTGGTTAAGACAATATTTGTGGTTGCTAAACTCTAACATAACTTTCTAGGCTTTTCTCAAAAGCCTAGAAAGTTGACGCACTAGTCTTCTTTTACATATTAAATATTTATTTATTATTTTCAGTTTCAATTTATTAACCTATATTATATTCATTACTCATTAACGATTGTCCAGTAGCTATCTAGAACTTTTTAAACGATGTCAAATACTATGCTTGAATTACAGAAACGCCATCATGCAGTTGGTACAATACAGTTGTCGATGTTTTTATTTCTATTCGAATCGTTCAATCTTGCATACGCAGTTGTCGGTAATGTCAACATAACTAAACGTCCACATGTTTTCATTGTTTGCAAATTCGACAGCAAATGTACTAACGATACTGATGGCTGTTACAATCACTACTCCAATATACAGGGTGTAATCAGTTTCATGTCATTAAAAAAAAACTGGTGGTGAGGAACGACTAAACGAACAAAAAACCTTATATAACATGGGGTCTAAAACCCATAGTTTTGGAAAAAAAATAAACAAAAATATCGAAAATTTTCAGTAATATTGTTTAAGAACTGCTGGAATGTTGGGATAAGCTTTTATCATCGCGTATGTCGGCCTCTAACCACCAAATACGCTTGTTAGGGACCGCGCGTCGGCGAGGACACAAGTTGACAATCCCACTTTTTTATGGCTTTTTAAAAGTAGGTAAGGTAAGGTCTTTAGCGGTGCGGTAAAGGTGAAAGATGTCGGCGTTTTCTGAGTGCTTAGTAGATCTGAAGAAAACTATACTCTCCCTTGTGCAATATTTCAGTTTCTGTGGGCACTTCGTTAACTACACACGTCAAACCCGTTCGTTGTTTTTGTATGTTGCTTTTGCTCTTTTTGAATTTTGGGCCACGTATTTACAGTTAATATTTATTTTATTGACTAACCGTTCAAGTCGTTAAGTTCTTGATTAGGTACAGACACTACTTATTCGTTCTTTTGGTGTTGCTTTTTGGATTTTGGACCAAGTCTTTATTTTCTTTATTGACAAGTTGATAGTTTATTGTGGTATTTTAATGCGCATAGAAACCATAAAAAATGATCCTAATTTACCAAATGTGTTGAACGGAGTGCTTATGTCCTTTGGACGTGCCGAAAAGTGTATTGATGCAGACGGAAGCCATTTCGAACAATTTATGTGAATCAACAAATTTATTGGTAAGTTCTAGATTTATCGAATATTTTAGTTTTCGATATCTGATTTTTTCCTAACTTAAAATATACATAATTGTTTTCTGTTATCGTATCTCAGACGTCTAACTCTTTATTTCCCAATGTCAAGCAATAATTTCTCATTTTTTAAACTTTTAACACAGAACACTCATTTAGGTTACAAATGTTAATAAAACACATTTAAATCTGAAAAATTATAAACAACAATAAAAGCTCCAATATTTTGTTCTAAATTAAAAAAACACATGTAAAAAAATGCTGTGTTTAAACCTCTACGCCCATTATTTGCTTGCAGTTCTGCAAAAAGAGATAACGAATTATTTACATTTTTATAATTGGTTCCGTTGAGGCGGTCATCAAAGGTGCCGCCCTTCTATGCTGTAAAACAGCGGGCTGCCGCGTGCCGGCGAGAACAAGTCGGTCGGTAATCTTTGCACTTTTTTATGACAATTTAAAGTGAACTACACGTCCATTCACCCAGAAAGGCAGTGGTTCTCAAATGTTTTCTACCATAATATTCAAATTTTTGAGCTAGGTCAATTTCAAAGTGCGAAAAGAGGAAATATTCATAAAGGATTTTTGTTTGTCTAGTCGGTCCTCATTACCAGGTTTTTTTTAATGACACGAATCTAATTACACCCTGTACATCTCATAAAAATTAAAAAAAGTGTGTGCATTATTTATTCTATGTAATGCCTCATTAAGAACCTACCGCACATTTAAAGAAAATAATATTACTTAGTAATTAATAATTGAAGATCTACCACTGTATTTTCATCAAGTTACTTATGTGACTCCGTGTCAGTATTTACCAAGAGATTTAGATACTACTATTAAATCCTACAACGAAACGTATGAAAACTGTTACTGTTTAATTATTCTTATAAAATATTTTTATACCTACCCAACCGTCTTGCATATCTATTATTATCGAAATCATTTATAAATATTTCAAAAAATATATTCTGGTAAATTTATATCAAAAGTGCGAAGTAGAAATAGTAATGGTCCCGGTGGTTTTCTTAGAATTATTTTCTGCTACCTATACACCAAGTAGTTTTCAAACCAATTTAATGCTACACCTCGTATGCCATAAAACTCTAATTTTAGAAGAATTATTTCTAAATTTACACTGTAAAACGCTTTGGAAAAGTCTTGTGCTGTGCCGAATATTTAATGATTGGTGTCCAAACTTTCTACAATGATCTTAGTTATATTATCATAGTAGTAGTTGCTGATTTGCTGATAAGAAATCCATGTTGCCTTTGACTTATTTAATTGCAGCTTATTTGGTAATACTATAAATTTTTATTTTTTACAAAAAATCTCTTAAATATTTGATAGTATTATTCCTTCGGATATCTCCTGTATGTACTTCTTTTACTACTTTTACTTCCACATCCAGTGGAAGTATAGTAACGACAAAAACAATTTAAAAATTTGTATTGTTCAAATAGGCTTAGAATGTCATGAAAAGTCGAGACTTTAAGTTTGAGTAAAAAAAAAAAATTCTGTCTGTCGGTCTGTCTGTCTGTAACTTTTTTTATGCGTACGTTTACTCTGAAACCGTTTAAGATATTGACTTGAAAGTTAAACATATGTACTTTTATGAAATCTGGAACTAGATTATATTTTCATCTTGTTTCGTCGAAGGGTTGGGGGGTAAGTTGGGGTAAACTTGTGATAAATAGGTAAATCAAGCGGGTAAGAATCCACTAAATTGGTATTTAGTATATACAAGAGAAGCTAAGGTCTCAAAAAAATGTTTGGCATTAGCCACCCCCATTACCACCCCCACCCCGTTATTAAAGGCGATGAAAAAGAATTTCGATTTAGTGTGTGTACAAGAACCAGAAACCTCAACGTATTCTTTTACTTCATTCACCCCCACTACCACCCCCTATCACCACCCCCACCCCATTACCGATGTGGGATATCGTTTTATGGCTTTTTGAGGTAGAGGATTTTAAATATTATATCATTAAAGTTCCATAAACAATTATTTCCACATACAAAATTTTTTCGGAATGAGTTACTTTTATAGAAAATCTGGATGTGGAAGTAGTGATTCTTTGAACAGCGGTTTTTGTGTACTTTTTTACTTTTATAGAATCAAAATAAAGCTGATTATTTATGCCATATAATATCTTACAAATCTTATCACTTCCTATGAAAATCAACTAAAATTTCATGCAGTTTTATAAATGTTTATTTGTAATTGTTTGCACGAAAATTATTTCTCTCTTTATTAATGGAAATAATAACATCTCAACCTTACATGAATTAATATACTAAAACCAGTCACCCTGGCTTTCATTTTAGTTCCCTTCCTTACATTTCAGCAGGTACTATATTCAAGAAATCCGATTTGTAGCCCATTGGACAACATGATTGGGTAGAAAGTTACAATGGGTCTTACTAATAATGATTTAAGACGATGGTCAATGATACTCTAACAAAGCACCTTATATATATAGAGAGTATATCAAGACAATGAAGACACGTTTTAGATGTGGATCAACCTTATATAGAAACATTTTCCTTGTTATTATTGCATTTTGAACCTTAATCATTTAATAAGCTTTTATTTGTGTGTTATTTACCTACAGTCTAGACTTTTTATTTCCTTTATATGATATAACTTCAAGGGTGCTTATTCATCTGTATGAAACGTGATTTCTCCTTCAGATTTTCCGAGAAACAGATCCAGTGAGCAAGAAAGTGACATTGAATTCCTATTCATTCAGAGGATGCCCGAGATGACCCTTTTTGTAATTCTACGATTAAATAAAATGTATTTATTTTAGAATAAAATAGAATAGAACTTTATTTATACAGCACATCAAAGAGATGTGGAATATAAATAAAGTTTTTAATCTAATATCACCTACGCGTTTCATAGTGTTGGAGGCTATAAGGTAGGGATTATAATACATTCAATAGAGTCTAGAAATAGAAACAAATTAAATACTAATATTTTATTTGATAAAGTAGGTTTATTTATTTATAAAACGAAAAAAATAAAATTTTCGTCAATAATATAATTAAATCCTTCATATTTCTGTTATTTAATATTTATTACTATTATACCAACGTATTTACAAATAATATTTTTTCTCCTTTCCAATCTGGTTTTCGGCAGAGGTACTACATCCATCTGAGCAATCAGAATAGATAATATACTAAGATGGTTAGGTAATGGACATGCAACATCTTTAATAGCTCTTGATTTTTCTAAAGCTTTCGGCACGATAGATAATTTATAATATGCTAAACTGACATACTATGGCTAGGGTAATATTAATGTAAACTTCTCTGTATCTTATTTAAGTAATCGAGTTCAATCAGTGGCCATAGAAAATAATTATTCCAGTTGTCTGATTACTTCAGGTACTCCACAAGGGGCTGTCACACACACTAAATCACAATTTTTTTTCGTCTCCTTTAATAATGGTGTGGGGTGGCTAATGCCAAAAATTTTTTTGAGACCTTAGCTTCTCTTGTATATACTAAATACGAATTTTATAGACTCTTAGCTGCTTGATTTACGTATTTACTCCAAATTTACCCCAATTTACCCCCCAACCCTTCGACGGAACAAGATGAAAATATAATCTAGTTCCAGATTTCGTTAAAGTACATACGTGTACCAAATTTCAAGTCAATATCTTAAACGGTTGCAGAGTAAACGTGTGCAGAAAAAGTTACAGATAGACAGAGACCGACAGACCGACAGATAGACAGACATTTTTTCGCTCAAACTTAAAGTCTCGACGTTTCATGACATTCTAAGCTTATTTGAACAATAAAAATTTTTTAATTTTTTTTTGTCGTCACTATACTTCCACTGGATGTAGAAGTAATAATAATTTAAAGATGAATCCTATAAATGTGCATTTACGATTTTTTGTTCAGATAAAATTAGATTTGCCCTTGCTGCGGAGCTCAAATTTAAAATAAATGATTATGTCTTAGATTCTGTTGTTACGTGTTTCTGCCCCAGATACATCTGTGGGAATTCCCTCTAAGTTCCATGTATAATTAGCAGAAAGCTAAGTTGGTTGGTTAGTTTGGCAATCACCCCAAAGATGTCGCTTGGTGTCAAACTAAAGAATTACAGGTTAATTGATGATATTCTGCAGCTCTCATCTTTGGGTATATAAAGGTATGGAGAAGCCTAGTGTAGACAGTACAGTTCTGTTAGAAGAGTAGTACAGTTCAAAGGACAGTTCAGTGAAAATAACAAGTTCAGAGTGATCAAGAAAAAGTAAGCAAAGTGGTCAAGTGACTTATAGTACTGAGTGTTATATTAGCCAAATAATTATTTGTTGTAATTAGTACGTAAGTTGATAAATTAGTGTTTAGTGTTACCCTGGTGTTATAATTTCCGGATCCACGATACAGAGTGTTTACAAAAGGAGTATAAACATGTTACACTGTGAATAAAATAAGAAATCTGGAATTGATTCTTGAAATTGATCTTCTCTTCAAAGACCATATTGAATTATTTGTAAAGAAGATTTATTACAAAATAACCTCAAGAAAAGAAAAAAAATCTTTAACATTTAGAAAATAAATTAAGACACTTATTATAACCGAACAACAATTTTTAATAATCGTCATAGAAAAAGAGATACACACGTAAATCCATTTCATTACACACTAAAATAAAAAATGCTGTGTGTACGTACTGTGTGTAGACTATTTCTTGTAAACACGATAATTTCTGTTAGACTTGTTTTATTTTAATTGTAGAGTAAAATATTATTAACGGATTTGATTAAACAGGCAAAATACGAATATATACAATAGGGTGGGTCGAAAAACGCATATTATTTTAACTTCCAAAATTTCATTTTGTAATAGTTGCAGAAAGTTGCTTACTAATATCCAAAAAATAAAACCTAAATGATATTTTGAGATATTATATGTTCAGGCTACAACCTCTTGAAAGTGGTATAACATGAACAATAAAATATATTACCAAGAAAAAGTTTTTTGCGCTAATTATACAAATAAAAGTTAAGGTTATAATAAGGTTACAGTAATACCAAAGTATGTTTTGTATGCAATACATATCATTTTTAAACCGAAAATGGCAGATTCTATAAATTATTGATAAATTCAAATTAAGTTGTTTTAAGTAATATTCTTATTTTCGTAACGACCCCGTTTCGGCACTAATTTGAAATATTCGAAATATATTGAAATTACCTGACAAATCTGCAGCCACAAATAATGTTGCAGCCTTGAAATCAGCTGAAATTATCACAGAAATCACACAACGAAGGTAACTGATAGAAGCAGCAAGATAAGAACTAGGACAGGAACTAGCGCGTACCTGCAATTGCAGAGAACTTCCGATCCATTTGAAGCCATATACTTCGCAAATAGAAAATACTATGCCCTTGTGGTGCAGAAAATTATTACCAAATTTCATTGAAGAACAAACAATACTTGAAGCACATTTTTTTGATACAACATATTATCGAATCTAGTTTAGAAACTAATGATTATAGCTGAGATAACTTTGTAAGATGTGATGGAACGGTGATCAATACAAGATTCAAAAACTAAGTGATAGTGAATAGACTCTATTTTCATCTTCTTAGAGGCTAATAATTACAACCTTGTAGCTGTTGCCAATACAGAATGAAAAACGGGGTGATAATTACCCATGAGTTAAAGATAAAACGGCCTTTACAAATATTAATATCAGCCTGATATAAATGAGCCACCCTTGAGGCGTCTGTTCAAGTATTTCTATAGAGATGCAGCTGTCCCTCGTGGATATTCAAATTTCCTAGGAAAACAAATAGAACATTATGAGAAATGCCATCTATCAAATTCAAACCTCTATCAAACATTGATTTTTACCAGTCACAAGTATTTCCTTGAAATTTAGCATGAGGAAACTGTTGAACTGATTTTTCAAATCGTGTTCCTGGAAAATTAGCACATTATAGAATAGAATAGAATAGAATAGAATAGAATAAATTTTATTCACCATAAATTTGTTACATAAAGGAACAGTATTGGTTTTGTCAAAAATGTAGTACAATGTAAAAATGCAATATATATATATATATAATAAGATAAAGACATAGTAAGTAAACAGTATGAATATGTCATAAAAAAGTAAAACAAACAAGGCTACAAAAAACATATAATAAGAAACAAGACATATTAAGAACAAATTAATGAAAATATAGGTGTATTTATATACAATGCAATATAAATCATTTTATATAAGTATATAAAAAAACACGCGAACGATTAACTTACAGTTGTAGATACGAGTCAGATATATATTAATATAATACAGTTGTAGTATGAGTCAAGTAGAACTTTTTGTACAGAATTCATCTGTACTGTAAAACGAATTATCTAATAAGTAATTTTTTAGTTCATTTCGAAATAATTTGAAATTTGGTGCAGTTTTGAATTTATCAGGAAGTGCATTGTAAAGATGAACACCTGCATAATAAGGAGATTTTTTATATTTGCTGAGCCTATATTTCTCTAAGTGAATTTTATTTGCGCCACGAATTTCATATTTATGTACATCTGCGTTGAGATAAAAATTTTCATGATTGTAGTACATAAAACATAAAATTTTAAATATATATATAAAAGGTGTGGATAATTTTTTTCAATCTGAAAGTGTTACGACAAGACTGTCTGTAAGAAAGGTTGAACATTATTCTGATTATGCGTTTTTGCATGACAAAGATTTTATTAACTTCTGGTGACTGACCCCATATAATAATATTGTAGCTGAGTCTAGAATAAACTAAGGAATAGTAGGCGGTGAGTAAGCCATGTTCATTTATTTCCTTTTTAAGATTTATTAATGCGTACGTACTCTTAGCTAATTTCGAACATAACTTGTCTATATGACCAGAGAACCCAAGAGTTGAGTCTAGTATAGTTCCTAGAAATTTTGTCTCATTACTGGTTTCTACACAGTTTAGAATAGGAGCTGATTTGGGTAATGAACTATAAAAGTGGACAAAAACTGTCTTGCTAGTGTTGACTATAAGTGAATTTTTGTGACACCAGTTTTCAAACTGTCTAATTGTTGTATGTACCTTAGTTTCTAATTCCTACACAGTTTTAGCATTTTTGACTTCCGGAGTATCATCCGCGTATGGTCAAAAATGACGGGAGGTCATTTATAAATATTAAAAAAAGTAAGGGACCAATAATCGACCCTTGGCCTACACCAATATCCATGCCATATATGTCAGATATTTCCGAGTCTATGGAAACGAGAATTTTTCTATTTTCTAGATAAGACATTATCCAGTTCAGTATATGGCCCCTAATACCCAGATTGCCCAACTTTAATTTAAGGAAATTTGAATTCACACAATCAAATGCTTCGGTCAAATCAAAAAATAAACCTGCAACTTGATTATCCATGTCAAGGTGGTCATAGATTTTTTGTATAAATTCTTGGCTAGCCAATTCTGTAGATCTACGAGTCCGATAACCATACTGACAGTTGGTAAGTAGCTGATTGGTTTCTAGATAATCACATAGTCTAGTGGAAACTGCTTTTTCAATTATTTTTGAAATATAACTAAGAATTATGATTGGCCTAAAATTCTCTAATAGTTGGGGATTGTCTTTTTTGTGTAGAGGAAAAATTTTTCCTAGTTTTAAAGCATTTGGGAACTGTCCAAACTCAATTGATGTGTTAATTAAAATTGTGATAGTACTGTGTATTTGCAGAATTTTAGAAGACGAATAGGTATTTCGTCAACGCCAATACAGTTTTTTACCTTCATGTTACTTATTATTTTAATTACCTCATCTTCAGTAACAGGCTCTATAAAAATGGAACTGGCATTAGTTGGGAGTGTGCACATTACAGACTGATTATTTCCAAAGTGACTCTGCAACTTATTTTCTATGCATGTGGAGAAATAACTACCAAATGCATTTGCAACATCCGTTTTATTACTTAATAACTCATCGTTTACTTTAATATTGAAAACTTTGCTTTTATTACTTCCTAACCAGTTCTTTACTATTTGCCATAGGGACTTTATTATGTGATTTGTTTATCTGTTCTGTGTTATTTTCAATTTTCAATTTGGATATAGTATTATTAATTGTTTTCTTGTGATTGTTATATGATTTGAGTAATTCTTTAGAGCCAGATTCCTTAGCGATGTGATATAGAAATTTAAGATTGTCATATTCATGTTGAATTTTTGAATTAGTTTGTTCCCTTTTATTTTTTATTTGACCTTTTAATTCTTTTATTGGACATGCGACATTTAGACACCACTGAAAATATAGAAAAAACTCATCATAATAACCGTTAACATTATCATGTGATTGGGTAAAGAGGTCATATTGGCTAGAGAAGTTTCTCATATTGTGTTCAGAAAATATTGCGCCTCTTTGTGGTTTCTATTGTATCTTCTTGAAACTTAGATAATGTTTGTAAATTACATAACTGACCTTTGCGATCTGATATGTGCGAATCTAACACACAACAATTACACATTTTAATATTGGTTACAATATAATCTATAGAGGTGCCGGAATTCAAACCAGCTATTGGGTTAATTCGAGTGGGTTCGTTAACTAAAGAAACCAGAATAAATGAGGCAAATCCGGCAACAATTTGGTGTCTCTGTTCCTTTTAAGGCTGTCAACATTAAAGATATAGATAGCTTACTATCGTGAATCGTATTCCATCCCTTTAAAAACAACACTAATCAAGGTCTGAATACTATTATCGACTTTACTCTGAAAGCATATGCGCCAATATGGTTTTTATTTGCTACAAGAATGAGGAATGTTAAAATTTCGTGATTCAGAGAAATTATTATATTGTACATAATGAAAATCTGTTAATATCTATGTTAAGTGACAATAAGATACATATTACAAAAGAGCTTCGACATATTCTGAATGTGAAAAGAATGGATAGTACATCAGTTCGACCTTTTAACTTGTTAGAATTAAATTTTGACGCTGAGACTACATAGATCTAGTAGTGATAAAAATGTGCCAACCTCAATACTTCTTAGCTTAGAAACAGAGGAAGTACAGCTCGACAGCAATCAACACCGCATCTAATAGAACGGCGGCGATAACTGCGTTTCTTTGTTATACTCAAACAGCCGAAAGATACATCAAGTTAGTAATTGATGTTTCTTTATCAGTTATCGGTTCTTACAAATGAGATAGATTTATTAAATCCACTTTTGAATCGCGTAAAGCCAAAGTTTGGGACAAGAAATCATTTCGACTGGTGACGCTTTTTGTAAGGAGTGAAGGAGGAAAGAGGGGAATTCAGAACACCCCCCTATTGTTTTTGGTTGTTTGATAATAAACAAGCAATGAACTGCTCTTGATAGAGGTTGGCAGCAGATGGAAATAATGCAGAAAGCCAACTCTATTTCTTTAAAATTGCCTCTCACAGGGGTTGATATCGGAGTGGTTAAAGATAGGAAACTTTACTCAGTGTCCTAAATGAAAAGAATTACATTAGCTAGTGTTAATTCATATTGTAACGTGTTTCCATCCTTAGGAAACTACCCCTTGCAAATTCCGTGGGTTCCAAAAATTATAACAAGAGATGTCCACTAACACACTTTATTAAATATTTACTGGATACTTCACAATACTATTATTAATTTAAATACACTTTACTGACTAAAATCACAATGTTTATTACTTTGTTTATCTTTGAACTCTTAACCTCACTTTCTATACTTTCTGAACTTTCTGAACTTCTGAACTACTCGCCGAGAATGCGGTCGGTCTTTTATACCTAAAAATGACAGATCTCGATTGTTCTGTGATGACGCCACCATTCTCTAGATAATTCCACTTTGGAATCTTCTGGTAGGTTCTTTTTCGAGTAGATGCAAATACATCATTCTAGGAGTTGTAACATATTACACTGCCCCCTCCTTAAGCCTGAACGTCCCGGTCAGGTAATTCAGCCTCTTTCACATACTTCGCCAGTCTATCCAAGTGTACGATCTTCATCTTGGACTTTTTGTTTCGTTGAATACGATAGACGACATCATTAATTCGGGTAATAACAGTATAAGGTCCTTCCCAAGGAGGTTGAAGTTTCGGTGACTTCCCTTTCTTCCGCTGTGGGTTGTACAGCCAAACCAGATCTCCTGCCTTGAACCCTTCTGAACTACCCTTACGGTCGTATCGAGCCTTCATTCGGTCACTGGCTATGGTGATTTGGTCTCTAACCAGCTCATGAACATTTCTTAGCCGTTCACTCATTTCATCCACATAGCTGTTCACAGGAAGCTGTTCTCCGCTTGGTGTTCCGAAAATCAAATCACACGGCAGTCTGATCTCGTGTCCAAATACTACACGGGCTGGTGTTTGTTTCGTAGACTCGTGGATAGCAGCTCTGTATGCCATGAGGAAGAACGGTATGTGGAGATCCCAATCGCGTTGATTCTTATGAACCACTTTAGAAAGATGTTCTTTCATGGTCTTGTTATGTCGTTCCACCATTCCATCTGATTGCGGGTGAAGGGCTGTTGTCCGTGTTTTGTGTATCCCCAATAACTTGCAGATTTGCTGAAACACCCCTGACTCAAAGTTCCTCCCTTGATCTGAGTGCAGCTCCAGGGGTACACCAAACCGACATATAAAATTATCTACCAAGACTTTGGCGACAGTGACTGCTTCTTGGTTTGGAATTGCATAGGCCTCTGGCCACTTACTAAAATAGTCCATGGCAACCAGTATGTACTTGTTCCCATCCTTGGTTACTGGGAATGGGCCGGCTATATCGATCGCGATCCTCTCGAAAGGAGCTCCGACGTTATATTGCTTCATTGCACCCCTACTTCTAGTCTGTGGTCCCTTACTGGCTGCACAAATTTTGCAATTGCGACACCAAGCTTCCACATCTTGACGACTATTTACCCAATAAAATCGTTCTCGTACTTTATTCAGGGTCTTATTAACGCCGAAGTGCCCACCGGATGCTCCATTATGCACTTCCTGAAGTACTTTCGGTACTCGACACCTGGGAATCACTAGACGCATAACAACTTCCCTGCCATCCGGGCTTTTCCAAGCTCTCTTTAGCAGCCCGTTCATGACTTTAAGTGAATCCCATTGGGCCCACAAAGCCTTCAATCCAACTGCCTTATCCGAAACATCCTTCCACGCTGGTCGAATTCCTTTCTCCTTTGCTCTCAATATAGCCCCAATTTCTGTGTCATTCAGTTGTTCTTGTCTCAGGGCTTCGGTCGTCCAATCGTCCGGAACCTCTATTTTAATAGTGTTGACGGCCACCGTACCCTGCAATTTCTCAACGTGGCGGCAGTGCTTGCAATCTTCCTTGCACGGTCTTCTAGATAAAGCGTCTGCGTTCTTATGAGATCTTCCAGGTCGATGTTCGATTTTGAAATCATACTGTTGCAGCCGTTCTATCCAACGAGCCAGTTGACCTTCAGGGGTTTTCAACTGCAACAGCCATTTTAATGCAGCATGGTCGGTCCGAATCTTGAAATGTCGTCCATAAAGATATTTATGAAAATGGTCCACTGATTTAACGATGGCCAGTAACTCTTTCCGGGTTACACAATAGTTTCTTTCCGGTTTGGACAGCACCTTGCTGAAGTACTCGATCACTCTTTCCTGCCCATTCTGCATTTGAGACAGTACACAACCGACCGAAGAATTGCTGGCATCCGTGTCTAAAATAAAAAGTCCTTCCCGTTGTGGGTACGCTAGCACAGGACCAGTGCATAGAGCTGCCTTCAATCTTCTCCATGCCGTTTCACATTCCGGTGTCCATTGGTACTGCACTTTCTCTTCTGTCAGCCGGTGTAATGGCTTCGCAATTTCTGCAAACCCTTCCACAAAGCGCCTATAATAAGTGCAGAGGCCAAGGAAGCTCCGTACTTCATGAACGTTAGATGGTCTTGGCCAATCTCGTACAGCAGACATTTTGTCGGGGTCTGTTTGTATTCCATCCGAAGACACCACGTGACCAAGAAATTTGACTTCTTTCTGGAACAGCAGGCACTTCTTCGGGTTCAACTTCAGATGGGCATTCCTGACTCGCCCAAATACTTCTTGAAGATTTTTCAAATGTTTTGTAAAATCCTGTCCCATAACAAGCACGTCGTCAAGGTAAACCAGGCACGTCCTCCAGGTTAGCCCTCGCAGTACGAATTCCATCAATCTTTCAAAGGTAGCTGGCGCATTGCAAAGTCCAAAAGGCATCACAGTAAATTGATAAAGACCACTGCCTGCTGAAAACGCTGTCTTCTCCTTATCATCAGGATGAAGCCCCACTTGCCAGTATCCACTCCTAAGGTCTAACGTAGAAAACCATCGTGAGCCTGCCAACATGCTTAACGTGTCGTCAATTCGTGGTAATGGGTAACTGTCTTTCTTCGTGACATCATTTAATTTTCGATAATCGACACAAAATCTTAATGTTCCGTCCTTCTTGGCAACCAAAACGACTGGCGATGACCAGGGACTCGTTGACTCCTCAATGACTCCATCTTGCAGCATCTTGTTTATCATTGCCGAGGCATCCTCTTGTTTCGCTAATGGAAGCCTCCTAGGTGGTTGTCGAATAGCTGGTGAGTCGCCAGTATTTATCCGATGCTGGACTATGTCTGTTTTTGTAAGGGCCTCTGTATTCTTGGCAAATACTGAACTTTCCTTTTCTAGGAACTTGATTGCCTCCCTTCGCTCATCCTCAGATAAATGCTCCAACTGGGTACTCAGCAAGGTCAAAACTTCCTGGTCTATTTTCGTAGACGAACTTCCCTCTGTTTGTTCCTCGCACCTCGCTACCCATGTGACCGGTTCATAGGAGCCAATCGGTTTGCCTTCCTTAATTGTCACCGAGTGGGAATTTAAATTAACAACTCTAATTAGGATTTTGTCTTTAGTCCGGGTTAAAGTTCTCGCAACAATAATATTGGATAGGGACTTAATCGATTCGTCATCTTCAACTAGGCCAACACGGTACCCTCCAGGATTTCCTTCTAAGGCAACATCAATCATTTGTTCTGAATGAGCAGGAATCTTGATTGTTTGTGTTGTTAACAACCTTGCTTTATGGAATTGGTCGTCTGCGGTTGCCAGAATAAATTCCTCATTTCCAATTTTTAAGACTCGCTCCCCTACGTCAACAATAAATCCCTGCTCTCCCATGATGTCCAGACCCAAAATGAAATCATCCATAATGTCAGCCACAATGACCTTGTAATTGAACCTCAACCGTCCAACCTGCAGTTCCAAGTTGATTTCTCCATGGACCGCAGCCCTGTCCCCCGTGGCTGTCCGAATGATTACTCCATTTTGCTTCTTGTCAATCTGCAAGCCTGATATAAACCCTGGCCGCACTATTGATGACGTAGCACCGGTGTCAATAGTAAACACGCATTTTCTTCCATTCACATATCCTTGCAACAACAGACTGCTTGGAATTCTTTGGAGCTGGGAAATCTTTATTTCTCTGGGGGCACCGCATTCCCTAGCCAGCACAGCCCCCTTGGTGCTGGCTATCTTTAGTTTTCCTGCTTCTCTTCAACATTCACAGCATTTACTCGACTCTCCGAGTTCTGCTGTCGACAGTCTCGTTTCATATGTCCCACCTTGCCGCAGTTGAAACATTTAATACCTCCGCTCGGCTTTCCTTTATTTTGTTGTTTCTCCTGCTTTCCGAGGCCATCCAATTTATCGCATAATTTGGTGAATATTTTCTGCATCTCAGTCAGCAAGGGGTTCTGGTTCATTTCTGGTTGCGATTCTTCGAGAGTCACAGCTCGAACTCTCGACCTTGGAGTATCCCTGTAAGCGGCTTCTACTTCGAGTGCACGCACCAAAGCTTCGCTACTACTTTGGTGTCTCGTCAGCCTCAGAACTCGCCTGACCTCTTCGTCCCTTATACCATCTAAAAAGGCCCCCACGGCTAATTGTTCCTGGAATTCTTTAGGTGCATTTGGATACGCCAGGTGTGCCAGTCTCTCTATCGCAGCTTCAAATTCTTGTAAACTTTCCCCAGCTTTTTGCATCCGGGATTTCAGCTGAGCCTGGTATAATTGGGCAAGGTATTGATCGCCATACCTCAAGTCTAATGCAGCTTCCAAGACTTTGAAGTCCCTTTGTTTATCCACTGGGATAGTCTGAAGCAACTCTGAGGCCTGGCCCCTTAATGCCAGAACTAACGCCATGGCCTTTTCCTCGTTATCCCAGTTGTTCGCACATGCTGCTGCCTCAAACTGCCTCTTGTACGTCGTCCAGGAACTTTGGCCGTCAAAAGAAGGAGGTTTTAGTCGCTGACCCGATGATACCACCTGCTGGCTTCCTCTATCTCTCAACTGTCGTTTAAGCCGGTCTATTTCTCCTTTGACTTCTTCTTCGAACTTGTTTACTTTCTCTTTAACTTCGGTTACTTCTCCTTTTACTTGACTGACTTCTGTCTCGACTACTCCTACTTTACCTTCGACCTTGTTTATCTCTTCTTTGACTTCACATTTTAGTACTTCATTGGCAGAAATTATAGCGTCCTGTTGTATTTTGATTTGTTCATTTAGAATTTTCCTTAATTCTTCCTGGCGTCTTTCTTGCTCCTGTTTTTCCTCTTGATGTCGTCTTTCTTGTTCTTCTTTCTCCTCTTGCTGTCGTATCTTCAGGTCTTCCATAATTTGTCTCAATTCGTCTTTCTCTTCTTGACGTCTTCTTTCTTCATCCTCTTTTTCTTTCTGACGTCTTCTTTCTTCATCCTCTTTTTCTTTCTGACGTCTTGTTTCTTCATCCTCTTTTTCTTTCTGACGTCTTGTTTCTTCATCCTCTTTTTCTTTCTGACGTCGCTTTTCTTGGTCTTCTATAATTTTTCGCAGTTCGGTTTTTTCTTCTTGGCGTCGTCTTTCTTGTTCCTCTTTCTCTTCTTGACGTCGTCTTTCTTGCTGTTCTTTTTCTTCCTGACGTCGTTTTTCCTCCTCTTGACGTCTTCTTTCTTCCTGTTCTTTTTCTTCCTGATGTCGTTTTTCCTCCTCTTGACGTTTTCTCTCCTGTTCTTCTTTGTCTTCCTGCCGTTGCTGCGCCATCATTTCTTTGAATTGTTCGAACAAGTCCTGTATTTGTTTATCGGATGCCATACTTCTTGTTGTTACGGGCATACGATGAAATTAAAATAAAATAAATTTAACTGTCACGTCAATATCGGTAATGGAACTTTCCAGACAAATCTCGAAATAGCACGAAAAAGTCTTATCCAGAGTCTTTTGTCATTATCCAGTTCAGAGAATTTAATAATCTCCACTAATGTCTAAATAGAAAAGTTCTAGAAATTTTCACGCACTAAATGAGTCTTTTTCAGTGTCTCTATCACTTCTCAGTTCAAAGGATCACACTAATGTCCTAATAAAATGTTCTACAATGTCTCAAAATTGCACTTAACACTATTTTCCTGTCCGAAAATAACCCTCGAACAATGTCCAGTAAATTAGTCCACTGTGTTAGCACTAAACCTCGAGAATACTTCTCGAACACTCCAGCACAACTTCAGAGTCCCTCTTGTCATAAAATTCCGCTTCTGACACCAATTTGTAACGTGTTTCCACCCTTAGGAAACTACCCCTTGCAAATTCCGTGGGTTCCAAAAATTATAACAAGAGATGTCCACTAACACACTTTATTAAATATTTACTGGATACTTCACAATACTATTATTAATTTAAATACACTTTACTGACTAAAATCACAATGTTTATTGCTTTGTTTATCTTTGAACTCTTAACCTCACTTTCTATACTTTCTGAACTTTCTGAACTTCTGAACTACTCGCCGAGAATGCGGTCGGTCTTTTATACCTAAAAATGACAGATCTCGATTGTTCTGTGATGACGCCACCATTCTCTAGATAATTCCACTTTGGAATCTTCTGGTAGGTTCTTTTTCGAGTAGAAGCAAATACATCATTCTAGGGGTTGTAACATATTACAATATATAAAGAAGATGTGATAAATGGCATAATTCCAGATTTCCCTAAATTTAAGATAGGTTGAAGAAATTGTTCAAATGTAATCAAATTTTATACGGATGATAAGAGACCTCAAAGGCAATTTTTTTTCACTATTTCAAATACGAATTGTAAAGGTGATTTTTTCGACCCATCCTAATGTACAACGTATCGAAACTGCAATATACAGTACGTTTCTCAGGTTTAAACGAACTTTACGTAGGATATGTGATATACCAATTTTACTTTAAAATTATATTAAGATATTTTCATTAAGACTATTACGAAACGAATTAAAATTTCAGTTAGGCATTACATACTGCGAATGCCTGGTATAGTTCATGGCATATTTATACTGCAAATAAAAAAGGCTACAAAAGCCACCCACAAAAGTTGGCGCCATTACATGCTGACAAGTATACTACAGTAATTCAAATATTTGGGTGTTAGAATGAACAAAAGAATAAGTACTAGAGATCTAAAAATAGTGTTTTCGGTAAATAGAAACTTAATGCCATTTCTTGTAAATTAAAAAAATCTTACTCCGTTTTACTTGTGTCAAGATAGGAATATACAATATACATACTTTACATAAAAATAATGATGTTTTTTCTATTAAGTAATACATTATATTTGCTATTTAATATGGTGTAACAAAATAAAGCATGCTCTGGTCTCCTCTTACATTAAATTATCTCGTTAGGCTGCTTTGAGTTTTTTTATGTGCAGTATAAATATGTTTTTAACTATAGACACATAACTACTGTTAAATTTAAATTTGCATTTATTACAGAATGCTCTGTATAAGCCCAATCAAGATTAGTCGATAATATATTATTGTATTATTATTACAATTACCATTACAATGTATAGACATTGTGCTACCCTATTTGTCAATTCCTCTAATTTGTTGCCCATTAAGTCTTTGATCATCTGTGATTGGCCATTATCGAATCAACTTGCAAAGACCTGCGAGATATAAAACCAGCCTCTGCTAATCATATCCTAACATTTCTGTCTAAAATCTACACTCCGGTTGCAGTGTCAAATCGATCATGCATAACTATGATAGTACATACTCGATTTCTGTGAGTTTCCATAATATAACGGTCCTGTCGGTGATGTTACCCGCCCTTGGCCACTTCCAAGCCTGTTCGCTGATACGTATGAAGTAGGCGAATAATTGCATTGGCTTGCATCAAAAGAATTTTATTATTTTAGAGACACACCATCCCTTTAAAAACAACACTCAATCAGTTTTAAGAAAACCTCACCACTCTGAATTAATAATATTGTCTTAAAAGTGGCGTAAAACTGTTAGTGCATATCGATGACTTGTATAGATAATATAATTACAAATCTGGAAGATGGTAGTTATATGACGGGTGTTGTTGACACGTGTTTATCTGATCATTTAGGTCAATATATTATAATAATAAATGTAGCACATCTGGAGAAGATCCATTAACGCCAAAGGTATGGCCAAGTTAAAGAATTCGTTAAATAACATTGACTGGAGTTTACTCGATAACCCAGAGAATTCTTAGTTAACACCTTTTCATCTCATATTGACAAACATTTTCATTTAAAAAAATGCAAAATTAATAACAAGCCACATGTGCAATGGTTTAACGACTCACACAGAAAAATGAGAGATACACTTTGCTATGTAAAAACTATTTTTAACTGTACTAGAGATTATACATTGTACGATTTATTAAAAAATGATTATAAATCTAAAATTGTTGATTCAGAAAAAATTGCGTATGGAAATTTCAAAAACAAGTCTGACAAGATGCGTGATAGTTGGAGATAATAAATTTCGAGATCAATAAATCCAGCTCATGCTCTCTTGAACATAATATCTCTTCAGAATATTTTAATACCCACTTCTCTACAATAGCTGAACGATTGATTAACTTGTTGCCATCAGTGAACGTTTCTGCCACAGACCATTTAGAAACTACCTAATGTTAATTCCTCCTTTTTTCTTGATCCGTTAATCTCTTTTGAGGTTAGGAAAGCAGTTAATAGCTTAAAAAATTCTAGTTGCACTGATGTATATGGTATAAATAGCTTAATCCTTAAAGAAACCATTGACAGTATTGACATACTTATACACCTACTTACTCTTCTTATTAATGCCTGTATTTGCGAGAGGCACTTCCCCAATGTATTAAAATTTACCAAAATTTTAACTCTTCTTAAGAAAGGTAACTGTAATGTTATCGACAACTACCGTACTATCTCCATCATCCTCATATTTAGAAAAATCATTGAAGTTATTCTCAAAAAAAGACAAATTTCTTAGACCGTAATAATGTTCCAAATTGTCGTCAATTTGGTTATAGAAATAAATGTTCCACCACTATGGCAGTATTTAAATTTGTGTGCGACATAGTGCCTTGAAGAAGGCGAACATGTAGCTATTAGCTTGTGCGATCTCTCCAAGGCCTTTGACTGTGTCTCACATGAAATACTTCTGGAAAAGATGAGTTTTTATAGCATTCGAAGTTTGCCATTGAATCTTTTCTATTCCTAACTTAACACCAGACTTCAGTGTGTCTCTATAGATAATTTAAATTCAGGGCTTCTTCCGGTTAAACATGGGGTTCCTGAGGGCTCTGTTTTGGGGGCCCTACTATTTATATTATGCGTCAATGATTTTTTCACTTTATGTCACCAAAAAATGCATGGTTTATGCTGACGATAATCTATTATTAATTTTAATTTGAATATTCCTGACCTAAGTGAGGGTAGCTTTAGTTCTATCAAACAAGCTGGTGCTTGGTTTTCTTCGAACAATCTCAAATTAAACGAAGAAAAAACTCAACAGATCATTTTCTCAACAAATAATTCACTGATCAATGGTAACAATGTTAAAATCCTTGGCGTTGTTTTAGATGACACTCTTAACTGGTCCAATTATATGGAGCAAGTTTCACACAAATTATCAAGTTCAATATTCATATTTCGTAGGCTAAAATATCAACTCTGTTCTAAAACCTTAAAAACATGCTATTTTTCATTATTTCGTGCTTATATTAATTATGCCATCCTCTTACGGGATGGATCATCCCGCGCAGATGTAATCTTTTGCTGCAGAAGATAGCAGTCAGGTTAATTGTTAATGCTGGTTGGAGGGATCATTGTTTACCAATATTTAAGAGTCTTGGTAAAATGCCGGTTCCTTCTCATCACATTCATGTTACTTTAATTGAAATTCACAAGAACGTAAATTTTTTTTGTACTATATCAGATTTTCATTCGCATGGCACTAGGTCTGCCAATCAACTTAGGCAGCCTCGTCTTAGATTAACAAAATCACAGAAAAACTATGTAAACCTTCAATTATACAATCACATTCCCAATGACGTAAAATCTCTCAATTAACTTAGTAAAAAAACACATTTTAAAATATTGTTTCTATTGAATTGATGAATTTGTAAACACACAAATTTGTTGATACTTTTAGTTTAACTTCTGCTTGTTTGGTATGCTCTGGTATGCTCTGGCGTCTTATTTCTTTTTTTAAATTTTTTAAATTTTTTAAATTATGGTAAGCATTTGTATATGTTTATACATTTTTTATATTTTTATATTTTTGTATTTTCTATTTCTGACTAGTCAAAAACGTGTTTTGTAACTTGGTCAAATAAAGATATCTATCGATCTATCTATCTATCTAAAGCTTCAAATGATTATTAAATATTTAAACACTTGACACTTTCCTAATTCCTTCTTTTGATATTGCTAAGTAATAATTAGAAATAGTACAAAACGTGTACTTTTGCGGCTATTTTTAACACTTTTGAAAATATAGACGGTAAGGCAATGCATAATTTTTCGAATTTCTTTCCTTTCCCTTCCTGGGAATAGTTTACACGAGATAGTTTCCAGTGGGCCTTGTTTGTAAGACAGATTAGTAAATTAACAAAGCCCTGGAGTGAATTCTAATTTAAACGAGCTGAAACTCAGCTACGCCCCATAGACTGACTAAGGAATTAGATTTTCTTTGAGGTAAAAAGTAGAGAGATTTTAAAATTAAGAACTGAGTTAGAATTAAAGGTCATCAAGATACATTGGAGGACTTTTCCTTCACAATTGTACAACTTCCTTCAAAGTATAAGAAAAATAAAAATTTTTCAATGGATAACACCAATTAATAGAGGGAAAAAGTGGGGCAATGCAATTTTCTTTGTATGAAATATAAATAATGAGTTTAAGTTCAGCTTCATTTAAAGAATCGTTATGCTTCTATAAAATGTCTTTAATTAAATAATTTTTGAGACAGAAATAATCCATAACAATTTTTTAAAAATTTGACAGAATCACCACCAGAAAAAGAAGGAAAGTAAAAACGATTTCTAAAAGTATTAAATAAATCATTAAGTTTCATATGTACTTATCTTATTAGTAGGTTAACAAGGAATTGGACCTCATTGCTTAGTAATTCGGTGTAAAAAAGTCTAATTTAAAAATATGTGGCCACCTTACTTAACAGTATGTAAAAACTTATTAGAATTTGTTGAGCGAACAATTCCAAATAATAACGTACGAGTCGAACTGGGAACCTCCTACGTCTTGAAAGTAGGTTAGAAAAACCTGTACACATATTGACACAAAACTTCTCTCCCTAGTTGGAACCATTTAAATATTATTATTTTTTCCTGGATGAAGTTGAAATGACACTCTGATTGTTGTAACAACTATATCAATGCAAGAGAGCGAGGGTAAGGCAGTAATTCAGAGATATCGTCCACCTATTCGTAAAAACAAAAATAAAAACATACACAGAAATCAGTTGAAAGGAAGAAAGGAACAAAAAACACAAGCTCTGATCAAATGTTAATTTTTAACCTTTTATTAATTGTCTTATTAACAAGGCATATTTTGTAATATTGCACGTAATATTTTTTTGCTTTTTAATATTAAAATAATAGAAAGAGTATCAACATGGTTTTTTTTATAAAGAAGCCGAACGCACCTGAGCATTACCATGGCGAGAGAGAGAGAGAAAGGTCGACCAGCATCTAAACCGCAAATACAAGAAACAAATAAAAAAAGGAAATATTAAAATTCTGTAATAAATCTGAATAAGTTGTATTAACAGTATAGTAGAGAGGCCAAATTAAATTATTCAAATAACGATTTTCGTGGGACCGAGTAGTAGCAAAAAGCATGTTGTCGCCTTCTCAACTGGTGGAGAGAGTAGCGGTGACGTCACAAAGATGGCGTCTCGTGGTATCTAATTTTGTCGATTATCTCAATAACTACTACTAAGCGATTCATCTGAGTAAGGTGTCATATGATAATCTATACATATATGTCTAATAAAAAATGTCTTAAAATCTTATATAGAGGCTTTCATTTAAAAAGATGATTGATTTTGGTCGTTATTCTCATCTCCGCGACGAGCAACTCGAGAAGGCAGAGGCATTCGTCGTTCAAATGTAATTATTTAAAAACCGACGTTAAAGATATTAACAACATCGACGACTTGTTCCAACATATTAAGCAACTTGACAAACTACCACCATCAAGATATGTTCTCAGCCTCCATCTTCAACGGGCAAATTATCAAGCGTTTTGCTGGAACACTGCTGATATAACTATTCAAAGTTTACCTCTGCCTGTCGATAGCAGTTGGATGATGCTTAGTAAGCAACTATGTCCTGTAGTATCGTTAAACGAACCAATATCGTTTGGCATTAATCTCTTGCAGTTGCAAGACTTGATTGAGATTGTAAGACATCCCGTTGTGATTGTGCTGATAGAAAACAGAAATATATAGATGATATTTGCCATGAGACGGCGTGAAATGTTTTAATCAATATAATTATGAAAGTCAAAATAATGATAATTTGCTGTAATATAGTCTAGTAAGTCTAGTATACTTTAACTTGGTGTGTGTATGGGTTGATATTGCGTGTAGAATTTAATTTTCTCTTATGTATAAAGTTAAAGCAATAGCCCAAGAAACAAAAAAAGCAATGCTTTTGTGGCTTTAACTTTGTGTGCAAGAGAAAATGATTGTACGCCCAGTATCAACTCACACGCCAAGTTAAAATATACTAGACTAACTTACTTATTTGCTTTTTTTTTTTAAATTGTGTTTTATAATACTTATTTACTTCTATAATACTTATTTACTTCATAAAGAAGCTTCATTACAAGACTTTACATTTCATTTGACTTCCATTCCTATTAGGATACGTTACTTTCGTAAATTTTTGTTGAGATGAAATCATACCTGCTTTTGTCGAATCACGCGGCGCCTCTCAGTACATTTGCTATATCTTTTTCAATTTTAATCCGATTCTAGAAATTAAAAATTCGTGATATAGCTGAGAAACGCAACAATATTTTCAATACTTTAGTATTTTCCAGATGCTTGTTATTTTTGCGTTACTTTTTAAAAATTAAAAATAAATCATTGAAAATAATTATTTTTTGTAAATATCTTTTTAAATTAAAATTTACATATAAGATTTTAAGACATTTTCTGTTAAGCCTACTATCATATGATGTCTTTTTTACATAAATCGGTTAAGTAGTTATTGAGATAATCGACGCAATCTGATATCAAGAGCTGCCATCTTTGTGACGTCATTGCTACTCACTCCATCAGTTGAGAAAGCGACAACAGGCTTTTTGCTATCCAGGAGACCATGCTGATTACTATGATACCACTTGTCGGTATAAAACTGCTCAGTCCCACGAAATTAATTTTTGATTCATTTGGCCTCTCTACTATTAACAGTGTGTACTCGTTTCTAATCATTTATCTCCATTAATGTAACAGACAGAGAATTTATTCTAATTGCATTAAAAATAGAGGTTTACACGTTATTAAACGATCAAAACATGAAAAACGATATTTTAGGCATAAGGTCCTTTCTTGAGGCACGGTCACATATAGTGTTAATTGTGATTGTGATTTTCCTGGGCTTCAGTGGAAATACAGGTGATACAAATTTTCAGAAAAACAATGTCATCTCAGAGGAAACACACAATAGATTTATTACAGAATATAGGGACGGAAAACTGGAAATACAAAACGGGCAAGACGTGAAGGAAGTAACAAAACATCAAATTATACTCAGAGCATTACCCCATTACAGCATGAATAATTTTAGAAAAAAAAACACGAGAAAGTAGATAAACTACTGGCAGGAGAAAAACTTAACTGGACGTTAATGAGCTTAAAAATAAAAGCTGCGCCAAGAAAAGCGTTAAAAGGAAAATTCACCTATTAACTTGACCTGTAACATTGTAGGCAAATCTTACAACTCACTTTTCACCCACTACTAATTGTCGTATCGATTTGAAAATTTGCAAACTTGTGCATTTCTGGTGACAGTAGAGTAAGATGGAACTATTGACCTTGCATGTTGACGGAGGTGGGAGGTAGTGATAGGAACTCTTTATGGGCGTATCACCGGCGACTCCGCCATAAACTCTAATTCTCCACGACAGAGGAAAAAAATAAATTATAGTTAAAGAAACTAAAAAATATACTTTTGTGAGTAATGCACTAAAAAGTTAAAAACAAATTATAGCTTAAAAAAACTAAAATACGCGCTTTTGTGAGTAGCGCACTAAAATATTAAAAATAATTATTAGGTAATTATATTTAACAGCTTGGAGTACACTCATATAGGTAGGTAGGTAGGTAACTACATTACATTGTGTTTATTATGCCTAGACAACTATATAAGTGCGCCACATGCTTTTAAATTTAATTACCTAATAATTATTTTTAACTTTATAGTACGTTACTCATAAAAACGTGTTTTTTAATTTTTTTTTAACAATAATTTATTTTACATCTCATATTTGGAGTTAGAGGAAATAAAGTCCTATAAGCAAGTCCTAATTAGTATTATTTCGGAGTCAACGTTATGTTCACAATAAAAACTGTTTGTTATCAAATTATTCGTCATTTGTAGTTATTGGATATTTAAATGAGATTATCGAGCTTACGCACACGCCACTGGTGAAAATAAGGGAAATGTTATTTTGGCGAAATAGTACTACTTTGTAATTTAAAACAATAACTCTCAGCATTTTGTAAGTTTTTTGTCACTTAAAACACCATGTTTATTAAAAACGAAGCCGTTTAAGACACGTGATTATATAAACTTTCTATCATCACTCGTACAAAAAATTTTTCTACATTCATTTTATCAAGTACGTTCTACCTGTATAATGATCATTGAATGATTTTTAGTACCAAATGGTATTTCTTCGATTACCGACTGAAAGGATGTTATACACAGTTCAAGGAAGATAACTTGAATGTAATAGAGAATCCCATAGGCTATTATTATACTTCCTTTTATGGCTTTAGAAATAGCTTCCATACAGGCATATTATACTTTTAAAAAGTTGAAAATGGGCAATTTACGTATCTTCTTTTAAAGAATGTGTTCTATAATTTATAAAGCTGTTGATCACAATAAAAAGTCATAAGACATTTTCTGTTGAAATTTGACTAAAAAATATGAAAGTAAAATGTTGAACTCAGAGCATTTTTTAAAAGTTTACATAATTCTGATTTATTCAGATTTGCGACTTAGTACAGTTAGTGAAGCTTTTAAATCCCAGCCCGAAAACGATTTAATGAATTTCAAAATTTTTTTCTTCAACATGCCTCATAAAGTATGTACATAAGAATCTATATTGTTATTTTTCCTGCTTTTTGGTTACGGGTGATTCCCGTCTAGTACAGTAAGCGAAGCAGTAGAAATTGTAAAATTCCGGGCCCGAAAATGATGAAAGGAATTTCCTTAATTCTTTTTGCAATATGCTTTATAAAATACGTACATCAAAATCTATATTTTCGTATTGCTTTTTATTTTTAAGGGTGAAAACCACCCCCTAAAAACTGAAAAATTAATAAACCTTCTAATTTTACGAATAAATTAACGAAAATCCATATACTTATGTTTCTGAGGTTGCTGAATATGACTGTGAGGTCAAAACTTATGAGACGAAAATATTAAGGGTTGAAATTACCCTTAAATACTGAAAAATTAATGTCTTCTAATTTAGGAATAAAATCACCAAAATCATTATACTCATGTTTTTGAGGTCGCTGAATATGATTATGAGGTCAAAACATAAGAAAGACGAAAATATTAAGGGTTGAAACCACCCTTAAATACTGACAAATTCATAATTTTTCTAATGTTACCAATAAATTCACGATAATCCATATACTTATGTTTTTTAGGTCGCTGAAAATGATTATGTGGTCTAAATTTATTTAAAAAAAAAGATGGATTAAAAATGGTCACAAAAGTGTCTAGTAATATATCTAATTTTATTAAAAAGTACAGATTGTTATAAATTAATCAAAATAATACAATTAACTAAACTAATTAAATAACACTTTTAATATATATATATATATTTAAAATGCGCGTACAAACTGAAGAGTTTCAACATTATTTCAAACTGTCATATCTCTGGAACAGTTTGTCGTAGAAAGAAAAATAAAAACCCGAACTCTTCGTTTTTTGATAAGCTTCATTTCACAACATGATATAAGAAATATCATGTTTTTATCAGTGTTATAGTTTCTGAGATATTTCAATTTTAAATACATAATTTTCTTGCGTATGCGCTCAAGCGCCATCTTTAAACCTTTATATCTCTGAAACAGTTTGTCGTATAAAAATAAAAACAAAACCAAACCATTCGTTTTTTATAACCTTCATTTTTGTACTCTTATAATTTTTTATAAAAAAAATATTTTCCGAGCAATTTCCAAAAACTCGATTTTTTAAAAAAATTATGAAAATTTTCATTGAAAATGGGTACAAAATGAAAAATAATTATTTTAAAAATTCTAAAAAAATTGAGCATGCTAGTAATAATATTCATTAACAATACCTAGAAGGATTTTTTAAAATTTTGAATTATTAAGTTAGAGCAATAAGACTAAAAAAATGGCTCCTAAGTTTTAAATGCGCTACTTTTTTGTCTGTAACTTTTTTAGTATTCGTTATAAAAGGTCGTAATAAGTCTCATCAAAGGAAAATTTTAATACCTTTAATTTTTACAAGAATACATTTTTTTACCATAGTTGTAGATTTTGAGTAATTTTAGATTTTAACGTCGTATATTTTTCTGAAAGTTTCAGCGCCATTTTGAAAATGCCATATTTCCAAAACTAAACATCGGAGAAAAAAAAAAAGAAAAAACCGCTAGATTTGTTTTCGTAAAAGCTTTAATTTTGTACTCTTGCATTTTTTATTAAAGTATACATTTTTCGAGTAATTTTAAAAAACCTTTAAAGTACTGATTTTAGGCAGTGAAAATTGTAATTTTCAGTTCGCAATATCTCGAAAAATATGAATTTTAGCAAAAAAGTTTATAAGACTTTTCTTTCTTATAATTTGATTTTCTATGAGATTATGTGCATTTTTTGTTTTTTTTTTTTGTGACAAGAAGGAGTGGCAACCACCCCTAACCAAAAAGCAGGAAAAATGACAATATAGATTCTTATGAACATACTTTATGAAGCATGTTGAAGAAAAAAAATTGGAAATTCATTTCATCGTTTTCGGGCTGGGATTTAAAAGCTTCACTTACTGTGAAAAAAAAGCAAAAAAAGCAAAAAATACACATAATCTGGTAGAGCATCAAATTATAAGAAAAAAATTTCTTATACACTTTTTTGCTAAAATTCATATTTTTCGAGATATTGCGCACTGAAAATTGCAGTTTTCATCCCCTAAAATCAACATTTTTTTTTAAATTACTCGAAAAATGTGGACTTTAATATAAAAATGCAAGGGTTCAAAATTAAAGCTTTTACGAACACAAATCGAATGGCTTTTTCTCTTTTTTTCTCCGATGTTTAGTTTTGAAAATATGGCATTTTCAAAATGGCGCCGAAACGTTCAGAAAAAATATACGACGTTAAAATCTAAAATTACTCAAAATCTACAAATAGGAGAAAAAATGTTATTCTTTTAAAAATTAAAGGCATTAAAATTTTCTTTCGATTGCGACCTTTTATAATGAAAAGTACAAAAGTTACAAACAAAAAAGTTGCGCATTTAAAAATTTAGGCCCCATTTTTTTTTAGTCTTATTGCTCTAATGTCTTATTAATTCTAATTTTTTAAAAATCCTTCTACATATTGTTAATGCATATTATTAACAACATGCTCGATTTTTTTAGAATTATTGAAATAATTATTTTTCATTCTGTACCCATTTTCAATAATGAAAATTTCCATAATTTTTTGAAAAAATCGGGTTTTTGGAAATTGCTCAGAAAATATTTTTTTATAAAAAATTGTAAGAGTACAAAAATGAAACTTATAAAAAAACGAGTAGTTTTGTTCTATTTTTATTTTTCTATGACAAACTGTTCCAGAGATATAAAGGTTTACAAATGGCGCTTGAGCACATACGCAAGAAAATTATGTATTTAAAATTGAAATATCTCAAAAACTATAAAATTGATGAACACATGATATAAGAATGGAACGAAGCTTATCAAAAACGAAGAGTTTGGGTTTTTATTTATTTAGTTTTTCCTATTACAAACTGTTCCAGAGATTTGACAGTTTGAAATAATGTTGAAACTTTTCAGTTTGTACGCGCATTTTAGATGTCTATAGTAGGTAGAGAAACGACCACTAGCCGTCTATTTTTCGAAGAATACGCAGAAAAACGGGTTGAATTGCACTTTAGCATGTTTAGAGTGCAGATTAAAAATGTTATTTAATTAGCTACTTAATTGTATTAATTTGATTTATTTACAAACAATCTGTATTTTTTAATAAAGTTAGGCGTACTACTATACTCTTTTGTGACCATTTTTAATCCACCATTTTTTTTTTATATAAATATTGACCTCATAATCATATTCAGCGACCTATTTATTTGTAACATTAGAAGAATTATTAATTTTTCAGTATTTCAGGGTAGTTTCAAACCTTAATATCTTCGTCTTTCCAATGTTTTGACCTCATAATCATATTCAGCGTCTTCATCAATGTTCGTGATTTTATTCGTAAAATTGAAAGACATTAATTATTCAGTATTTAAGGGTGATTTCAACCCTTAATATTTTCGTCTCATAAGTTTTGACCTCACAGTCATATTCAACAACATAAGTGTATGAATTTTCGTTGATTTATTCGTAAAATTAGAAGAGTTATTAATTTTTCAGTTTTTAAAAATAAAAAGCGGGTAATGCAACAATATAGATTTTGATGTACGTATTTTATAAAGCATATTGCAAAAAAAATTAAGGAAATTTCTTTCATCGTGTTTGGACCGATAATTTTACCATTTTTACTGCTTCGCTTTACTATACTAACTGTACTTTCCCCAATCAGTGCTTCATCCTAAACACAATCCCATGAAAAAAATCGAATCCGAAAATTTTCTATACTAATGCTCTGATACATGCTAGTCTATATAACATTGTATACCCTTTTTTATACAGACTATATTACGAAGCTGTAAGAAAGCCTCCACGGAGGCAAAAAACATTGACTGACACATTTAATTGTGTAGGTAGGTCCCTAGCTGTTAGCCTTAGAGACCGTAGCAGAAGAAACTCTTTAATTAAGTTCTGGACGACAAATTATAATGTATCGCAAAGCAAGACTACAATATAATTATTAATAATAAATAGCGTTCTGGAGGGAGTTGAAATATTTAGTGTGATATCGACGACGTGTATTTGGCCAACTATGTTGGCATTATCTGCACACGATTAAAACCCAACACGCGTCGAATACAGTATTCGAGTGTAATGTCCAAGTTTAAGGAAACTACTTCATCACCAGATAAAAGGTGTCCAGTTAGTGTTCCCTCGGAAGATTGTGCAAAAACGGTTAAAAGACCCCGGAACAAAACCCATTAAAATGTTGATTCAGTGGAATCGGCTGAAATTTTGGTATTTTGTAGTTCAAGTCATGCTGATTAAAAGTTCTTATCACATGGAGCTAAGTTTTTGAGATATAGCTTGTCAAAGTTAGGTAATTTGCGTCATTTTAGACATTCAAGAAATTTTTACTCTTAAACTATTAACTTTAGCAAAAAGTTGCAAGGGTCGAAATATTTTTGTTCAAGTGCGATAAAGCTCAAGAATTTTTTTCAAAATTTTTTATCAATTTTTGGGTTAGGTAAAATATATATATTTCATATTCCGTCATGCTTCGGTGAAATTTTCATGGCTTTTGTAGTTAAAGTCATGCTGATCAAAAATTCTCATTGCACTCAGTCTATCCTATGAGTGGTTTTCGCCCCAGAAGCGCCTGAAGGTCTTAATAACGGGTAATCTATATGTACGTGTTTATGAATGGCTTCCAGCGTGTTTGTGTACTACGTGCATGCGTTTGTGTGTATGTATGTACCAGTGTATACAGGGTTTTCCGGAAATATCGATGACAAACTTCTGGTACAGATTCTACATGCAAAAATATGTCCGCAAATACTTTGAGCTACGGCCCTTTGAAAATGGCACCCAAAAATTGATTATTATATTTATTATTATTATTATTATATTTCAGAAACCTTTTGATTTACAGGGACGCGACTTTATACGCATATTGAACAATCATACAAGCTTATTTTTACATTATTTTTTTAAAATATTTTTTACCGTAAGTCGATATTTTGCATTAATTTCTTGTCTTTTATTTTTTTTTCACTTTGGTACAAGAATGTCATTCACTATTTAAAAGTAAACAAAAAATGTCCTCTTTCATTTTAGTCGTAGGACCGTTTGTGAGAAAAATCATTCTAATGAGTTTGATACGGAATCGCTGAAAACACAAGCGTATTATGTATAGTTTTTGGGGTACGCACGGCATGAAAATCACATAAAATATCCATAATGATTCTTCTTCGAAATACATGATGCTGGAAACAGAGCACTTGTTCCTGAAAATCCTATGGATGTTCTCAATATTTAAAAACTAAAAAAAATATTAAAAAACAACAAAAAGTAAAAATAAACAGATAGAAAGTGAAACCAAAAAAATGGGATCACCCTGGTTGGCAATGAGAACGCTCTCATAAGAAACATAGTGCCGGTAAGAGCAGGTTCTTTGATAAAAATAATCACATACGCACGCATGCACGTAGTACACAAACACACTGGAAGCCATTCATAAACACGTACATATAGATTACCCGTTACCTCGTTATTAAGACATTCAGGCACTCCTGGAGCGAAAACCACTCATTGGATAGACTCAGTGCAATGGGAATTTTTAATCGGCATGACTTTAACTACAAAATAGCAAAGTTTCAGCCAATCCCACCGAAGCATGCCGGAATATGACATATATATATATATTTTGCGTAACCTAAAAATTAATAAAAAAATTAAAAAAAAAATTCCTGAGCTTTATTGTACTTGAACAAAAATATTTCGACCCTTGCAACTTTTTGCTAAAGTTAATAGTTTAAGAGTAAAAAGTTCTTGAATGTCTAAAATGACGCAAATTACCTAAATTTGACAAGCTGTATCTCAAAAACTGTCCATATAAGAATTAGCTTGATTTGATAAGAACTTTTAATCAGCATGACTTGAACTACAAAATACTAAAATTTCAGCCGATTCCACCGAATCAATATTTTCATGGGTTTTGTTCCCGGATCTTTTATAAAAAACTTTCTTAACACAAATTTCAAATTTCAATTTCAATGTTTCATCGCTACTACAATGTGAAATTATTTTTAATTATACAAGGTGTCACAAAAACTAGTTACACAAGAAATTATAATTTTTTAAAATTATTATATTTAAAATTTAACACCTTGTATTTTTTTTGGCGCCAGTTAAGCCTCCAAGGATTCTGTATTACACCCTAAAATATTTTGCCATTCGGGTGCAGCGTTGCCAAGTTATGACTTTTTTCCTGTTCTTTTTGGCAATTTACAAACATTTTTTAACTGCCGTATCTCCGCGATTTATTAATTGTCTTTTCTGAAAATATAGGATCTTATTTGCTAATGATGTATTTACTGAAAAACATTTTTTAAATATATTGTTATTATACCGGGTGTCCAAAATATTTGTTTACATTTCTTGATATTTAATTATTATTTTTCTCAATTTTTCAAATGACACGCCTATGATTTTTTTACATGGATGAATAAAGCATACAATTCCTCACATTTTAATATAGTTCGCTTTATTTTTATTTCAAATGGTTTATGAGATATGATTATTTCAAATTAAGGTGCTCTTTATTTTAGCATTAAAATGGTCTTTTGTTTTACATTTGTTTTTATTTTTTTAAATGGAATGCTTATAATTTTTTACATGGATGAATAACGCATACAGTTACTCACATTTTGGTTTCATATACTTTTAATAATTATGGTTTATTTACGATTTTTGAGATATATTTTTTTTTCACGATATTGAATCTAGCCTAATAATTGCTCAAAATGTTCAACATTTTGACCCACGCAACACTGAAGTCTCTCGATAAATGAACGCCTTACATTGTATAACATATCAACATTTATGCGATTGAAACACTGACGAATCCTTTCCAACATACCTTGTCGAGTCGTTGGTTTTACTTTATAAACATCTGACATCATAAATCCGCAAAGGAAACAGTCCATTGAAGTCAGGTCGGGTGACCTAGGCGGCCATGCAATGGGACCTAACAATAATAAACTAGATATAATTTAACTGTTTATTAAAATATCAGACCTCTTCGTATCCACCTTTCAGGAAACTGGTTATGGTTACTAATGGCCTGACGAACATTTCTACAAAAATGTGGTGGTGCACCATCAAGTTGTAACCACATATTATTTGTAATATAATCAAAAATATGCTCGATCATTTGTGGAGACGTATTTTGCATAAAATCCAAGAAGACTGCTCCATTCACATTTCCCTCAAAAAAGTGAGGACCAATAACATAATCATGTACAATTTCTTCTCAAATATTTAAACTCCAGTTGTGCAGGTAATGATTTTTCTGAACAACATGAGAGTTTTCTCTGTCATAACAATGGAAATTGTGGCTTTTCAAAATCCATTGCGATGAAACGTTGATTTATCCGTGAGCAACACTTGAAAATTTCTTCATTTCCTCCAATTTTTTTAAGCCCACTGGCAAAAATTTAATCTACGATTTAAATTGATATCCAAAAGCTCTTGATGCTGCTGTACTCGATACTGCTGTACTTATTTTTATGAAGACATGGAAACACTAGATCTACTGACCTCTAAATCCCTACTTAACTCCCGAACACTTACCGTATGATTTTCAATTACCGTTAAGTTATAGCCAGATCAGTTTTTTCTCTTAATACATTTCGTCGTCTCGCCTTGCTTTCATATGCAACGCTTTCAGTACGTTCAAAATGTTCTTTTAAATTTTCTGCAGACTTCACATCAGGACACCTTCTATCGGAATATTTTTGACGATACACTCTTGATGCCAATAACAAATTTCTATCACACTCACAAATAACATACACCATAGATATCAAATCTTGTTGACAATAATTATAATTCATATTTTTAAATATTACTAACAATATTAATTCAACTTGATCACGATAATCTTAAACACCTTACAGAAATGTCATAAAGTGAAAAACAAAAATCCGAAGCCATACTAGATTTTAATGCTAAAATAAAGAGCACCTCAATTTACGCAAAAATTATTTGAAATAATCATATCTCAAAAACCGTTTGAAATAAAAGTAAAGTGTTTAATATTAAAGTGTGGAGACTTTTATGCTTTGCTCAAGTTCATTTTATTATCAGTAAGGCACACCAAGTATTTTTCATAATAGTAATTGACGATATTGACAATTATGACAATACCACACTTCATGGATCACGGTATATAAAAGTTTATATTGACAGATGAGTATGCCGTATGTTAGTGGCCAGCTAAGATAATTCACAGTGGAAGGTGTAGGTATAATTTGCATCTAATCTATTACTTATGGAAAAAGAATCGCTTAGCTAATTTGAAAATGAGTTTCTCCAATGCTGAGGCAAATGCCACTTATGTTATTGTTTAATTTTTGTTTGACTTATCCTGTTTCAATTCTGTGAAATAGTGTACTAAATTCTTTGTTCTTCGAAATAAAGTTGTTTATTGTGAAAATTGGAACAACTCTTAATAAATTATAACAAAATATGTTTACATAAGTTTATTTACCCTTAAGTCTAAAACTGCATGGAAATGTCTACTTTATAGGATCAACAACTTTTCCTTGATGTAGGTGCTAGAGCATAAAACAATAAAAGAAAATGAGATTGTAGGTGACCTTGCAACACAAGGCGCTAAATCGTAAGTAATCGGACCGGAGTCATTCTTTGGGATAGTAAAATATCTCACGAGAAGAAAGTAAGGAAATGGGAGTATCAACAAAAATACTTCTACTAGAGTCTAACCCTAGGTATAAAGAAAAGCGGAAGACTCCATAAGCTATACGTAAAAAAAGAGCAACTCGATTTTAGCAAACCAGAATTAAGGCTGAAAACAGGACTTTTCATAGGACATTGGCCACTGAGATGTAATCTCAAAAGGATGAAATGAGTTGCTTTGGTAAGGAGACAACTGCAGATTACTTCGCCCATACAAGGTCCTGGTATGCCAAAGGCTACAACACTTGGAACACATTTTCAGAAATTGGAAAGATGGTCCCCGGAAAAATTTTATAATTCTTTAAAACCCCACAATTGGATTGGTACACACGTTTTTGCGATGATGACTGGTAGTTTCCTATCGAGGCTCTGCGTGCAATGAATCTGGGCTACCCGAAATCAATTTGCGCGGGCTCTTGGTGGTATGGGGGCACATAAAAGATCTTTTTAGGTTAAAGTAAAGAGAAGTGCTTCAAGCCCAAATGACCTAATCGGCAATAAAATCTAAACTAATCTAATCTAAGCTATCAGTTAACGTTATTTTTTTTTCTTATACCCGATGGCGTAAAAGGATCATTTTCAAACGGTCTGCTGAGGGTTTGCAGAGGAATGGAGTCAAGATATTCTGTTAATACTAAATGAACTCCACCTTATCATGATAACCACATGTTCATGTATGCACTGAGTAGAAGATGCAGTCGGACATGGCCGACTGATTTTAGCAAATCTCTTTCTTTTATATTCCTTCCCTTTTAAAGTGTAGTAGGCATGAGGACAGTCTGGCTGGCGGGAGACGTTGCGTTTACCTGTGAGAGTAGCGACTATACAGGTGAAAAAATTACAAAATTATATGATAATTGAGGGAACCGGTGCTGGTGCATACGGATGCAAGCCAAAGGCTCGCATATCGGCGCCACTTGGTAAGCATCCTAGTGTATTTCAGGCTGAGATATACGTCATTTTACTGTGTGCAAGCGAAAACCTCCAAAGAGGCTTCGTTAATAAGCATATTTATATATGTAGCGACAGTCAGGCAGCTTTGAGGGCTCTTGCATCAAACAAAGTTACCTTTAAGCTGGCGCTGAACTGTCAAAACATTCTGACTGAGCTGTGTGAACACAACTCAGTTAAACTTATATAGGTGCCCGGGTACAGTGGCTTCGAGGACGATGAAGAAGCAGATCGTTTGGCGGGTGAAGGAGCAAAAACTCCTTTTCTCGGCCCCCAGCCAGCCTTCGGTCTGCCAAGAAGTCCGCGACAATCAGAGCTGCAAGACTGGGCTACGGCACAGTTTAACAACTATTGGGCTCGGGATCCCGGAATGAGACAATCGAGGCTCCATATAAAGGGGCATTCGACTGACTCCACCGTAAAGTGGCTAATTGGGCTCGATAGAGAACGAGTGAGACTGATGATGGGCCTGATAACAGGACACTGTCTGAATAAGCACCTGCATACAATGCAGTTGAAAGATAATCCTACTTGTAGAATGAGTGGAGTGGAGGATGAAACCATCACTCATATCTTATGCCATTGTGCGCCAATAGGAGTGTCAAGGTACAAGTATTTCGGAAGGCAGTTTCTAGCGGAGGAACTACTCTGGAAAGGGCTGCTCTCCTTCGTGGAGAGCACTGGTCTTTTATAGGGGATTCTAAATATCGCGAATGTACAATGGACCGATAGGCCTGAGTACTGCGGATCTTCGGATCTGCTCGCATTTTCTAATAATAATAATATGATAATAGCATGACTTTCGGTTATATAATTTTTTTTGTTAACTATTTGTGATACTAATTCGTTATTGTCAGATGGTTTCACCGTTGATTTATAATTTGAAAAAAATTATTTTCAAGTAATTTTAGCAAAGCTGAAATTTTAATGTTATTTTTCAACTAACAGATAAACCATAATTAATTTGTTGGACAGAAATTCCGTTGTTAAATTAATGCCAGACCGATTTTCGGTAGAAGGAGTTTCGTGTTTGGGAATGTATGTTAAAACCATTGCCAAACGCTAACACATGATTTATGGACCCTTTTATAAAACATTTCTAATGAGCTGTTAAATGCATTTTTAACTTCTGGCACATAAACAAATCATTTAAAAATTCCTGCCACCAGCTCCCTAGCTAATAACACTATCAAAATTTCAGCTTCAACTTGACTTAACTAACTTTGCTGACAACTATTTACAAATTTCGTTGCGAAGCTTGTAGCTGCTGTAATATTTTACTTTTTTGTACTTGAAGTCCATAAATATGCCACAAAATGTGTAATATCATATACGAAGAGACGTTGTTGTTTTATATGGTACAAATACTGAAATGACATTTATATTTCGCATTTAGTCCAGCTGGGGAGTTAGAGGAGACAATAAATTGTTTTATGGCCACGATCTATATTCCCTTTGAGTTTACCAAAACGTATTCATATTTTTTTTATTTAACAGATCCGAAAAGTTTTTCAGTTGGAAACTGGATATTTTAAATTGTAAATTGTGTGCGTATATTCTCTCTGACAACGTTTTAGCAAACGGGTAATAATGTCTGCGTCCGATGCGGAATTTAAATTTTAATAAAAATGTCCGAAATGTGACTCTATATGTATATTTTCTGGATAAATTTCCTTATATGCTCGGCCTTCTTTATTTTCTCATTTTCATACTTTCTCATATCTTAACCTTCGCAACCTTAGAATTCAAAAGAGGGTTATAATAATTACAGACCTTAACTGTATTAGAAATTATTATGAGCATAATGGGTTAAGTGATAAACTGATGGTTATAATTGATTGTTTGGCTTTGTCATTTAACTACGGCATACTTACTAAATATTGTTGTCCTTTATGTTCCCCATGCTACAAAGAGAGTATTAAAATGTACTCGGCTATAGACATGAAAGTATATTATATAAGTTAAGAAATTTAAAATCGATATAGCTTAAAAAGTAATAAAAACCGCTGCCTAAGGAATTACTACTTCCACATCCAGATTTAAGATCTCTCTTAAACCGAAAAAAATTACGATATTATATTTGCACTCTACTAGTGGGAATAATTGTTCATAGAATTTTAATAATACAATATTTGAAATCGTCTAACCCAAAAACCTATAAAACGATATGCCACACGGTAGTGGTAGTGGTCGAGGGGAGGCTGTGGTCAAAAAATGTTTTGAGGCCTTTAGTTCTTGTACAGACACTAAATCACAATTTAATTTTTGTATCCCCTTTAATAATGAAAATGAGGTGATAGAGGTGGTATCTAATAATAAAAGAAATTTTGAGGCTTTTTTAAAATCCCAATTTTATTTTCTTTTACCCCCTTTAGTAATGAGGTGAGGGTGGTAAAGGGGGGTGGCTAATGCAAAACAAATGTTTAGTTTTGTTCTTGTACACACATTAAATCACAACTTTAATTTTTTTCTTGCTTTAATAATAAAGTGGGGGTGGTAGTGGGGATTGGCTGATTCCAAAAAAAACTTTGGGACCTTTCTCTTGTAAACCCACTAAATCACCATTTTATTTTTGGTCTCTCTAATAATGGTGTGGGGGTGGTAAGAGATGCTTATAGGGTTGGCTGATGCCAAAAATAATTTGTGACCTTGACTTCTCTAACATACACTAAATCCCAATTTTATGGAATCTTATTTGCTTGCTTTACCTAGTTACCTCAATGTATCCTTATTTTTCCCCCCATCCTTTCAATTAAATAAGTTCAAAATATAATATAGTTCCAGAACTCGTTATGATACATAACACAGCTCCATAAAAAAAGTTCGGAGAACCAGACCAGTATATCCTTATGTATTTGGATCCGCCGAAACCGAATCAGAATTGTCAGATTGGCTCGTTTTTCACCTCTAACCCCCAAAAACACATAGAAAAAAACCGATGCCCAAGGAATCACTACTTCCATATCCAAGTCACTCACAACGAAAAAATTTTGTATGTGGAAATAATTGTTTATGGAACTTTAATAATATAATATTTGAAATTTTGAGAATGCACCATATATTCAATAATTTGAACAACATCTAGATAATTCAGATAATCCCTCTCTATATATAGTGATTTTTCAGATTGAACAATTAAGGCACTAAATATTAATAACAACAGTATAGGTACGTAATAATGCGCAAGTATTAGAGAGGTTAGTGTTTTTGATATAATTAATTTTCTTTGTAGAAAAACAAGGTCAGTTGATCTTACATCCTAGAGATTTGTTTTCATTTAGCTCCATCTAAATAATAAAGTTTACGCCGTTCGGCCGCTAGCTGGTTAAGATTTAGGAGACAGTTCATGGGCGACCATGAAGGAGAAAACACCGGATAAATAGAATAATGTGATTAAAGAAACTCTAAGTTAAGAAAAACTAGTTTATGTACATACAAATTAACGGTCGACATTTTTAACAGTTATTTTTTAAATATGGCCTATTCTATTATTATTTATTAGCTAGTTATCTATTGGTATTTTATATGCTAAAGTTATTGTAATAAAGAAAGAAGAGTTAAATCTATCTGAATTTTCTTGAGTATTTCTTCTCATGTTTATTAAATAAAAAAATGATGATAACACTTTATTTTTTTTATCATAAAATACATAAAGCTCACCACATGAAACAGATATCTCCCAAATATAAAGCCAAAACTATCGGGAAGGAGGTTACATTATTAAAAACTCGGAGATTAATCATTAATCACTAGTAGATAGCGATTCATGATTAATCACTAGTAGTAGTGAGTAATGTATATAATTATAATTGAATAGACACAAGTATAATTGGTATATTATAAAACGGTCATGAACAAAATAAGTCAAAGTGTATTAGTAAAAATATAAAGTTCTTACCACAAGCACATGATGCAAAAGGGATGTGTCTTCACAAGAGGTCTATATTAGACTTTCCTTTCCCATTGATTGTGGAATATTTATATTGAACGATATCCTGACACCGTGTTTTCATACGTGTTCATAATTCGTATATGGCGAAACCATTTCCTCACCGAGAAGGAAGACCGAGAATCGAACGGAAAGAAGAAGAAGTACTTGAGGAAATTGATGAGGATCCATCGACAAGTTTACGCAAAATATTTAGGAGAATTCGTGTGTCAAAGTCGTCAGTACATCGAATTATAAGACGAAATTTGCTACATCCGTACCACATCTGGCATATCCAACAACTTTTACCCGGTGATTACATACGAAAAATGGAGTTTTGTAGAGAGATGTTAAGAAGTCACAGAGAAAATTCAGAATTCCTAAATCATATTCTCTGGACAGACGAGTCTAGCTTTAGAAGAAAAGCATTTTCAACATCCACAATTTACATCACTGGGCTGTAGAAAATCCAAGAGCAGTGAGAAGCGACCGTTTCCAACACCAGTTCAGTATAAATTTATGGGCTGGAATTTTAAATGGCACTTTTATTGGCCAGCGAGGTTGGGCGGTGAGCAATATCTTAATTTTTTAAGAAATTATCTTCCAGAACTACTTGACGATATATCTATCGAAATAAGTTGAAGAATGTGGCTGCATTATACACTATACTCTTGCAGTCCGCCAGTATTTTAATCAAACATATCCTAGAAGATTGATAGATAGGTATATATTTTATACGCCGATGCTGATTATGTATTAGAATGGGAGGACGACATTTTGAGCATTTGTTATGAATCATTTTTGTCACTAATCATTCTTTTTGATTATATTCTTAAAATTTACTTTGTCATAGAAATATACCTTACTTGTAAAAAACAGAAATAAAAAAAATTGTTAATAAAAAGTATATGAATTTTACCTTGTTAGAATCTACATAAATTGCACTACTTTTTGTTATTACGGGAAATACCTTTATAGTTATGTTTTTTGTACGAGGATCATTTTAAAATTCAAATAATTTTGATGAATCCAACAGTGATCGTAACATCTTTTATTATAATTGACAATTGCTAACTATACTTCATAAAATGTCTCCATCAGAAAGGTACAACATTCTATTTAAGAAAAAAAAGAGCAAAAGAAACTTACAGTTTTTTTGTACCAGTTTCTTACTAAACGTACTAGGCGATTTCGAACAAAAATACAAAAGTTGAAATAACTTTTGAACCATCAAAAATTGGATGACAACATATGTGTTTATTTTGGTTGGAAATTACCTCATCTATCATCCCCCCTCCCCCCCCTTCGTTTTATCCATGACGTATGGGACACCCTGTATAAGGAAATATGCAATCAATCTGATTTGATTTGGTTATGCTGAAAACAACATGCTTTCTGACTATATTCCGACCGCTTGGTTATTGAAATTGACTCACCCGGTACCTCAAAATATCAGATGTATTCATAATTGGAAACTGAAGACTACTAATTTTAGTTGTTTCAACTAGTTTACAAATCGTCTACCGAAAGTTATAATTACCCAACACAACTTTACCACCTTCACGAAATATAATCATTCGTATTTATGTGGATCTCTTGCGGCTTTTGCGTTTTCTCCAAACTATTATTTGTCGCCGTCTGTCAGTACTACTAGGGATAAGATCGCATTCGTTATTTGAGTATCCCAGAATAATCTGAACCTTTGATGTCTCTGTGTTAAGTTGTCTAAACTGGCGATAACATTACAGCTCTACTTCTCTTATCCAGTTTCTTATCATTTATCTGAACCTCTAATCTGGATACTTCCACCTAGTTGGAGTGCTTGGACGGTAACAAATGAATTTAATTGTAGGCGTAAGAGAAAACGCAAACTTCTTTCTTAAACTTGTAGGTTTCTTTTTACAAAGTGGATAATATTTATGGAAAAAGATAATGGGAGTATAAATCGAAATCTACAATACAGGCATATGGTTTTAAAATTTATTAGCCCAAACGACAGAGATCATTTTATAGTAAAACCCACAAAAAGTTGCAAACTGAATCATTTTTTTTTTTTAATGAGTTCGTGAAAGTGTATAGAATAATATCCTGAAAAGTTTACATTCCGCTCGGATGCAAAACATAAAAAAAGTGAAAAAAAAAATTTTAACAATTTTTTCAAAAATTTAAAATTAAGTCAGGCTAGAAAAAAAAACAAAAAATACAAGTGGGTATACCACGTGTTTCTGAACAAAAAATGTTCTAATAAAATTTATGCTAAAACCACGGTTTTCCCGGAAAAAAATAGTGAAATAACTTTGTCACTCTGCTCGGTCAAGCGCACGGTTAAATGCATACTACTGAACCTCTAAAAATTCTTAGCAGTTCTAACAAGTAAAATAAAGCTTTTTTCACTTTCTGATTACATATTCTTAACATTTTTCTTAGTGACTAAGAGGATAAATAGTGAGTCTGGAGGGAAAATATATAATTATAATCGCATACACAGACACCACACATAGCCGCTGAATCGCTCGCATGAATTTTTACGTGCCTTTACTGTTTTGTATTTATTACAGATACACCTATCCACATTTCACCTATATCCATTGAATTCCTTATACATTTGTTAATGTATTGGAAAAGTTCCAGAATTTATATTCAAAACAATTAAAGATATTTTCATAGTTATAAGGATAAGATCGTGAAAATCGCAATTTCTTATCATGATGTGATTAATCATATTTTCTAAAAAATGCATACAAGTAAACGAATTTGTGTTTGAACATTCGAAAAGTATACATTTTTTCCGAAATAGGAATATTTTATTTTTTCCAATAGGTCAATTTCTCGGCAAGTTACAGCCTCCAATATATATATTTATCAAGAAAATCATCAAGCAATTAAATTTAAATGGTTTGAGATGTACTTTTTTTGAATCAACGTTACTACAACTTAATAAACCATAATAATCATGAAGTGTACATACTTTTTAACAGTTTTCAATGAAGAAAGAATTTTTTTGAAGGGCTGTTATTTTTTGCTATATTTTTTATTGCGACAATTGAGTTCGGGCGTGATAATATATATAAGTATATTTTAACCTTCCATCCTTTGCTTGTTTTGTTTAAAACAAAAAAGCATCAGAAAGCTGCAATTTCCATCTTTTAAATGAACCAACACTCATATGGATTGAACAAATTCTGATTTAGTGACATGTAATTCAATGCGTCGGTGTCACAGTCATGCGTAATCAAGTGCGTGCACGCATGTATCTCGCTTCGAGTTATAACGTTACACTTGACTATTTTTTTTTCCGGGAAAACCGTGGCTTTAGCGATAAATTTTGTTAGGATATTTTTTGTTCATAAATACTTGATCTATCCATCTGTATTTGTTGTTTTTTCCTAGCTTGACTTAATTTCAACATTTTGAAAAAATGGATAAAAACAATTTTTTTTTCACTTTTTTTTATGTTCTGCATCCGAGCGAAATGTAAACTTTTCAGGATATTATTCTAAACACTTTCATGAACTCATTAAAAAAAGTTTACACACTTTTTGTAGGTAAATACCTTCATCGACTGGGCTATATAGGGAAAATCCATTTTTAAATAATCTGGAAAGGTCTGTCCTAATTTCCTTTTTATATGCAATGCGAGAAATTGCATATACACTGTGATCAACTTTTCATGAACACGCGTTTATATATCAGTGATTTGCAGACCCCGGCTCCCAATTTGTTATTCCAATTTTATGCACTGTGTATGCAGCACAAATTATTTGGAATTATTTTGAAATGCTTTTCCAGATATAATAGAGCATTTGCTCTTAACTTTTAGGCATGAAATGTAGCTCATACATGATAGAGTATTAGTCCCTTGCAGTAAGCCAGAGAAAGGCACAAAAGTTCTGTGACTGGGCCGCAAGACATCTTTCCCCCCGTTTTCGAGGACAAGGAATACGATGGTGACAATTTTTTCCATTTTTTCCGACTACCCTCCAACTACTACCCCCAAACTGGAAAAAACACCTTTGTTCCGATTTTCTGGTGCTAGGCTTGCAAGGGCTTATCGGATTGTTTGTTTTTTTTTTAGTCAATAGGAACAAAATAAGTAAATATTTACTACAGGTGACTTAACCTACCCCCGGGGATTGAAACTACCCCCACCTTCAATAACGAAATGCCACGGAAACAACGAAAATCAGCTGGAAAGCTAGGTGCTAGGCCTGCAAGGGCTTGTCGGATCACTTATTTTTATCAGTTCGAATAAAATAAGTGAGACTGACAACAAGTGACCTAATCCACCCCCGGGGGTTGAAGCTACCTTCACCCCCAATAATGAAATACCTCGACAACAACGATAATAAGCTCTAATATTTTATTAAAAACCGCTGCCCAAGGAATAACTACTTCCACATCAAGATTTTCTATCCAAGTTTCTCTAGGCGTTAAATGTAGCTCATTCTGTAAGAATTGTAAGGGTGCCGACTGTAATAATTGCGTACATGTAGAGAAGTTACCTGAACAGGGTGATGATAATCTCGATTACGACATTTTCATTCTAGAAATAATAATGTATGATGATAACGATAATGATCGTTGGTTAGTTGGGTCTCGTCTAATCCAGGTTTACTAATTTTATCCGAATTGGTGAGAAAGAATCCTATCCGGCAAGCCCTCGCAAGTCTAGCACCGGAAAATCGGAAAAGATTTTCAGGTTTAGGTTTAGTGTGTGAAGAGTAGGTCGGGAAATATTATCACAATCGTATTCCCTGCCCTCGAAAACGGGGATATACCGCTTTCCAGCTTATTTTCGTTGTTTTCGTGGCACTTTGTTATTGGGTAGTTTCATGAGTTAGGTCACCTGTGATCAATGTTTACTTATTTTATTCGAATTGACAAAAAAAAATCCCAACCCGATAAGCCCTTGCAATCTTAGCGACGGAAAATCAGAAAAGAGGGTGGTTTTTCAGGTTTAGTGGGTGAAAGGTCGGGAAATATTGCCACCATTTTATTCCCCGCTCTGGAAAATGGAGGTATATCGCTTTCGAGTTGATTTTCGTTGTCTTCGTGGAATTCGTTATTGGGAGGTAGTTTCCACTTCCGGGGGTGGGTTAGGTCGCCTGTGGTCAATATTTACTTATTTTAATCAAATTATTCAAATTTTTAAAATTTATTCAAATTATATAAAAATAAAATCCGATCCGATAAGCTCTTGCAAGCCTAGCACTACAAAATCGGAAAATTGGTGTTTTTTACGGTTTGGGGGTAGTGGTTGGAGGTCGGAAATATTGTCTCCTCGAAAACTATATTTCCATAATCTAAAGTCAACGTAGGAAATAATTTCTATTAAACGGATCGGGCAACAACCCTTGTGATTTCTTTCGGGCAGAACTGAATAATGCAATTTATTCTTAGCCAATGGAAAGATAACGGGGAATTTGGAATTGGATTTTATATAATTATAATATCAAGAAAGATCGTCAGAAGAATAATAACATCATTTTTATATCATAGAAAATGGCGAAAACAAACTATTAGTAACTATACTAAACTAGAAAATTATAGCATGTTGGCATTTTTTTTTATTAATTCTTGGATTAAATTAATAGCGTTGCTTAAATTATATCTATTATGATAAAAATTATCGAGAAAAAAAAAATCAAAATTAAATTGCACACAACCTGCAATAATACTTTTGCAGGTTAATAATAGTTCTTTATGTACCAAGGATCGTAAGTGTACGTTTTTTGGTCGATAATACAGTTTGCAAGCCGAGGCCTGTAGGGCCGAGGTTTGCAAATATTCGAGAACAAAAAATCACACTGTACGACTCGCGGTACATATTATATTTTTAGTCATACCCATGAATCATTAAACTAGAAAAAAACTTGAGAAAACTAGTGGAAAACTATAATTATTTGAGTCAGGTTTCATATTTGCTAAGCAAATAGTAAAGGTAACGATGCTTGGAATATCAATGGCAACCGTCAATAAAATAAATTTAGGACGCGGCTTCTATTCAAATGACATCTACTGTCAAGATAAATTAAATCATACTATTATAATAGCTCTGAACATTTTTGAAAATAATGTCGGATATAGAAGATATAGCAAGTAAGGCTTGTCTGGGTTGACTTCCGAAAAAGTTAAAACATTTAATATATAAAAGAGAAAATTTTCCAAAATTTACTTTATTTCCCTAGGGACGTTATGAAAAAAATAAGGACCCGTTGCCTTTGGCAACAACTATTTGGTACATAAAGCGTCACTTACGATCGACAAAACAATGGAATTAGAGTCTACTTACGTGGGAGATATGATGAAAACTAATAAAAAAAATTGTCCTAAACTTTAAGGACGACCCATAAAGCAACAAACACCTTGTAATTCCTCAACTCCAACTTATCATTTAAATCTTGTACCTCACCTAAATTTCAAGTGTTGCAAACGTGATCACGTCTTATTTTTTATTTTTTAAGTGTGAAACAGGCTTTATTTAATTTAGTATTTCAGAAAACAACCAAGTAACTCATATTTCAGCAATTTTAAAATGTTGAGGATGGTGGAAAGAAAATGCTTTGTAGATAATTTCTCATACATTTTTATATGCCTTATATTGTCTCTTGATGTCAAGTGTAAAAGAACTTTCAGCACTACCGAAGTGTCATCAACATTATTATCGCTTCATTAATAATCACCTTCTAATCCAGACAAAAATGTCAACTTTTTCCTTAACATGATTGATTATGTTTGGCCCATTAGCAGTGAATTAAATCATTTAGGCGTGTTATATTGTTAGTAAAGCCCCATGAAGATTGATTTTCATTTTGAAAAACATGTACATAATTTGGTATAATGGATTATGAAATCACACACATGAGAATTTGTTGTCTGTAATTTATTTGTGATATTTTAATAATGTTGGTAACGCGCTTCTCAGTCTTGTCAATGAATGGTTTCTAGAGGGAAATGCCGAAATCACAATTTTTGACTTGAAGGATGTGTTTGGACTATTTAGGAGGGTCAACATACCAAAAATCCCCGAACACTGGAGGTGCAGGGGGGCACGAAGAGAGTCCCGGTTTTTGATTTTTCGCTCATTTCTCGAAAACGGTTAGTCATAATCAAAAAGTGGCTGTATGCAAAATTAAAGCTGACTAAATTTTCTACAATAATGTTTCTATTAATTCTTTTCGTATCTGTTATGGTTCAGTAATGGATTGTACATATTTTAACTGTATTTCAACTTTATTTTAAATTTATTATAAATTGCAAAAAAATTTAATAATCATCGTAGAAAAAAATTTTTGGAACAGATATTCGTTTCATAGCAGAATGAACACAAATATCGAATAAAAAATGTCTTTTTGTCTGTAAGTGTGTGTGTGCGTGTATATGTATGTATGTGTGTACCGTTTCTTGTAAACACGGTAACTTCTGTTGGACTTAAAATATTTAATTACAATTTGGAACATATGTAAAACAGCATAATACAATAATCCCTATTGAAATTGGGCCATATCTGTAATACATGGTGATAACCAGATGCCTACAAACATAATAATCTTATTAAAAACACCATGTTCCAAATTTTATGATAACATTGATACGTCACCTAATTTAAATAAAGTTGGTTTGAACCTAATATACCCGGTATGTTGCGGTTTATAAAGTTATACATCTTCATATTTTTGTATACTTAATCAAAAAAACGTATTTTGCTCTGAAATTAAAATAAAACATATTTTACGTAAGAGTGAGAGTTTGTAGGTCTCTGGTTATGACCATGTATTACAGATATGGCCCAGTTTCAATAAGGATTATTGTACTATGCTGTTTTACATGTGTTCCAAATTGTAATTAAATATTTTAAGTTTAACAGAAGTTTTCGTGTTTACAAGAAACGGTATACACACACACATACATATACATGTACACACACACTTATAGACACAAAGACATTTTTTATTCGATATTTGAGTTCAATCTGCTATGAAACGGATATCTGTATAACAAATTTTTTTCCACGATGCTTATTAAATTTTTTTTTCAATTTATAATAAATATATAATAAAGTTGGGACACGGTCAAAAGATATACAATCCATTACTGAACCATAACAGATACGACAAAAATTAATAGAAACATTATTATATAAAATTTAGTCAGCTTTAATTTTGCATATAGCCACTTTTTGATTAAGGCTAACCGTTTTAGAGACATGAGCGTAAAACCAAAAACTGGATACTTCTTCGCGCCCCCTGCACCCCCGCACCTCCTATGTTCGGGAACTTTTGGTATGTTTATCTCCTAAATAGTCCAAACACAGCTCTTAAGTCAAAAACTGTGATCTCGGCATTTCCCTCTAGACCCTCTTATTGAACGTTCATTGACAGGGCTATTTAGATAGTGTATATTTTATCATTTGTAAATTAACACATGTATATAAAAACTTAGTTTTTTGTCTGTTCTATTGGTTGAAGATAAGTTCTCGCTGTAGTGTTAGATAGCAGTCGCTCCCGTATTTGCTTGAAATTAGAATCGTGTAGTTATTTTCTTAAAGTGAATTAAAATGGTTCAGTATTTGTTGAGTGGTTTATTTAAATGTTAGTTATTGTGTATTATGTCGAAGAGTATTTCCTACAATCTGACTGGATTATGAGGGAACGTCATAAGTGTCGCAAGTTTTTGACATAAGTTTTTGATTAATTTTAGTCATTATTTAGCAGTATTGGAATTGGAAAACAACCTACTTATTTTATTAGATTCTTGAGCTCTTTTAAGAAAATGTATTGTTTTCTTGAATATGGAGTTTATTTAATCTGAATCCCGAAAAACGTTTGTTTAAGGTAGCTGTCTACTAAATCCAAATCCATAAGATCTTGATGCTATTTGGTGTAAGGATATATGATATGTTTTTGAGTACTGTTATGAATTTTAAGCTCTCTTTGCTATTTCTTATCAAAGTTATGAAACTCCAGAGTTGCGTAATTTAACATGTATATACATGGGTATAGGGGAGAAGGGGAATCACAAAAACTGAGTCGAAAATCGCTAGCAAACTCGTAAAATTCTTTATAAAAAAACTACTCCGTCATGTTTTGAACTATGAGGAATCATATCATCATCAATTAAAAAATGCATTTACCCATGTACTTTGGAAATGGAGTTGTATACAGCTGAAACGCGCTCGTGAAAAGCCAAAAAAACACCGTTTTTCTAAAATCGATCGGCAATGTCTACATTTTCGGCGCGACTTCAGATCGAAAAATGCACAATTCCAGTATTTTAGTCCGTTGCTAACAAATTATCAGAAAACAGACCGGAAAAGATCCGTTGCCTAACAACAATCAACAAAACCGTACGGGAGTGTTACTCTCCCGGCATATTCTACAACAAGTTGTGGAATGGCCTATATTCCGCACGGGCGAAAAGTTTGTAGTCAGAGCCGAAGGCGACTACGGTTCGCGAGTGTGGAATATGCCATTCCAAATGTGTTTTAGACCATACCATCTCTAACAAGATTTTAGAAATTTACAAAAAAAGTTGATTAATGACATTCTAACACAGTGTGTTAGAATAACATTCTAACACAGTATGTTGAAATGACATGTATTACAACATAATTTTTAGTTGTGGAACGCGTACTTTCTAAGATAGTGTTAGAGAAAGTAACATTTCCGTACGGTTCTTTATGTATATTTTAGACAGTAAATAAATACCCGCAGACAAACCAACTCACATTAAAATTGCATTTATTAGTAAGCAGTTAGATTGTAATGAAGAAATGTTATGCATTAATACAAATTCCTTAATTTATAATAATATTGACTGTGATTTCAGGAAAAATAGTATGTGTACTTCGGTGTGAAAGCACATTCCCGGACTTCGATGCTTGTTGGCTTCGGCTAGCGCATCGGCCAACAATTTGCATCGTCGTCCGGGAATGTATTGCTTTCACATCTAAATACACGATATACTATTTTAGGGAGGTTTTTGAGAAAATAATTGCCTGGACAATCGCGGGTTTTCTCGCATATGTGAAGATGGGAGAATGTATACGGATGTTTCCACAATAGTCTGACAAGGGTTCCTTTCCACTCCCAGAGGGCAAAAGCATAAAAAAATAACTATTTCCTCCTGTTTTCATAAAAATTGGCATTGGCATTGTCATAAAAATGAGTTTTATTGAGTTAGCGGGCGGTAAATTCGTCATCATTCCCCTGAGAATTAATTTTTTACCTCTCAATAATAGAAATCCACACCACTCGACACTAGTATGTAGTTTATTTTACAGAAATTTGAATGTTTTTTGACATCTTGGGGGTGAAGTTCCACTCGGATCGCATACCTGGATCAAATATAGCTACTTCTCCTCTTTTCGTAATTTGATTAAATTATAGATTGTCGATTAATAAATCATTAAATAAATAAATAAAGTAGTTTTTTATTACCTTTTTAGTTTTTTATTGACACAAATCACAGAATAATAAGATGACATGAGCCCCGGTAGACGGCTACTTTAAGCAAAAGCGAATGAATTTCAAAATTAGGTTTTTTTTTAAATTTTTCATAAATATTTCTAATTACTTCCATATCCAGTGGAAGTATAGTAATGACAAAAAAAAATGAAAATTTTTATTGTTCAAATAGGCTTAGAATATCATGAAACGTAGAGATTTTAAGTTTGAGGGAAAAAAAATTCTGTCTGTCTGTCGGCCTGGATGTATGTAACTTTTTTTTGTGCGCACGATTACTCTGGAACCTCTGGTTTAAGATATTGACTTGAAATTTGGTTCACGTATGTATTTTAACGAGATCTGGAACTAGATTATCTTATTTTGTTCAAGGGTTGGGGTAAATGGAGGTATATGGTGGTAAATAGGTAAATCAAGCAAGTAAGAGTCCATAAAATTGATATTTAGTATATATAAGAGAAGCTAAGGTTTCAAACAATTTTTTGGCATTAGCCACCCCATTATCACCTTCATTATTGAAGGGGGTGAGAAAAGTAAAATTGCGATTTAGTGTGTGTGCAAGAGCCAAAGGCCCCAAAATTTTTTTTACTTCATCCACCCCCCACTACCTATATATTAATAAACACTTTAATAAAATAATTCTTGAAAAATTCACTGTTTACACAGTTAAGTTATGCTAGCGTTACTAGATGGCGGTACCATTTCAACTGATCTCGGCAACCTTAGAACGTAAAAGCGAGAGCTTGGTAAAATACAATATTGTCTGGCGGCTTTACTCATAGTATAATTGGTCGAAGCGTGCCAGAGAACTCTTTACATTGAACACCAGTCTACAATACCTATGGTTGATTGGCATTGTCATTACATAAAATTTATACCTGCTTTGCTTTTTATTAGATGAATCCCTTTTGAAATGCATTTTTATGTGACCGTAAACGGTAGAATTGAAAAAGTGACAAAAAAATATCTGAAGGCAATTACTTACATAATATAATATTGAAGATATGCTTAATGAATTATTTATTCGTGAAATATTCTCTCCAAATACTTTATATTACCAGGCAACAACGCTTTCGAAAAAATTTTACCGATAAAATTTTAAGCACTAGTGATATTACATATGATAATTTTTAAACAATTTTAACGAAACTATTGAAAATGTGTTTTTAATGGAGATAAATCATCATGTCAAATTTAAAATCAAAACGTTTATAACAAACAACACTTAAAAAACAATTCGCCCACTGAACCATCTAATTACTAATTTGTTCCTCGAAATAATGTACTAACTTGAAGTATTTTCATATCACAAAAAATTAAAAACTTATACTAACGGAACATTTTTCCTTAAAAGAATTCTAAAAAATACTGATATCAGTCATTTTTATTTCGTTATCTTCGAACAACAAGTAAGTTGAATAACTGTTGTGCTATTATCTCAAATAACTAGACATTGTGAAAATGACTCATTAGCTAGATAGCAGAAAAACGACCAGTATCCCGCTGTCCAGCTTAAAGCAAGAAGAATGTCACGAATAAAGAAAGGAATTTGTCTATGGCTAGAGGCTCTTTAATGAGATATAATGTGTCTAGCATAACAGCAAGGGTCGATTTTCAACCACAAATTTCAGAGCCGGCAATTTCTTATAATATCAATATAATGGTGTACATATACGAAAGTATATTATGGCATAAGTTTTAAGTTACTTAAGTACTTCCAAATTTAATCAAGTGAATGCTATGTATATTATTTCATAATAGAATGCTTTTATAACGAATCAAAATTGTAATTGTTACCAATACAAATAATATTTACTTTTTGCATCATATGCAGGATATGAAGTAAACAGATTCTCCTCACGTCGAGTATAGACATCGAGTCCGAAAGTTTAGTTTCTGGAACTTAGGGGAAGAACAGGGTGTCTGTATTGTAGAACCTCGGAGAATTGACCAAGTCGAAAAATAGCAAAATTTCGTCAAAAAAAGACGTTTTAGAGCACTGATCATATTTTTGACATCAGCCCCGAAAAACATAAAAAGACTTTTATATACGACTAACAAATAATATGAATAATAAATGGGTGATTTTTGGTATATAATGCTATCAATTAATCCCATAGGGAATTATGATGAGGGAATTCTGGTCATTATACCCCCCTTGTGTACCAATCAGAAAATTATGCATGAATCAGTCTATGCGTGCACATTAAAAATGCCACAGAGACCGGTAACTATGAAAAAAAAAAAGAAACAGAATTGTGTTTGATTGTGTTAGTCTTGTGGTTGATAGAATGGAAAGTAATTCAGAAGATACTATGACCTGTATCACTATATTTTATATACAGGTTAGTCGTATATAAGGTATAGTATACAACTCACTATAATGGATATTAGCACCTCGGATGGTTACAACACTCGCACGCTGAGCTCGCTTGAGTTGTAATCTCCATCCTCAATAATAATAGCCCTCAGTATAGCATCGTTGTATAATATACTATTACACGTCCGCAGAGACGTGGGGACCAAAAGTGATCAATTCGAAAGTAGGCCAAATTTTGACACCGGATGGTCATCAGTAAATATAGTTGCATGATCAAAAGCAGATCTTTAGTTTTAACGATAATGAGGAGAAAAACTGATGGGAACATAAAAAAGTATATGCGGGCATCTACATGGGGGTCGCTCGGAACCGAAGTCATGGTATAAAACCTTATTAGGTTACATGCCGTCAGTGCGTTTTCGTAAGAGAATAGGTAAACCTCATGCAATTTATATACTGCTGTAAAACGCAATTTCAATCACTATTGGAATTATAAAGCTAGTTAAACCTAAAGTGCACCGAAATTTTTAGTAAAATATTTTTATATTATAATACAAATAAACACTGACATTTAATTATAATTTAGTCATTGCCATCTTAGCGATTTTTCATAAACGACAAATATTTCATAGGATTTATTAGAAAAAGTAGGACGTCTAGGTCTGTTTATTGATACTCATTGTGTCTTTATTGAAAAAATGCCACGGATCTCAGTAATTTACTGTCTGCAAGAAATGCATTTTAGCGATGAGATTGAAAAATTACCATTTTTTTCAAATTTATTATTGAAATTTTCTTTAACCACCGTAATAAAGTTAATAGTGATTAATTTAATTTCAATAAACACCCAATTCATCACCGCGTTCATACCACCATTTTATTATTTTTACTATAAATTTACTTTAAAACTAGATAAATCGAACCCACTGACAACACTGTATGATAGAAAGCGGCGGCCTACTTGCGGCTAAACAACAAAGCATGAAAAGCATATGAACATTTTCCTTGAACCGCAGATGCCGACAGCGGGGGATTCCTCTTATGAAGGAGACACAGGCGTTTTTATTTAAGTTTTCTATGTCTCACTATAACTACTATAAACACAATAAAAAGGTAGATGTAGGTCACCAGAAGATATTGAACTTAATTTTACTTTCTCTTGTAAAACTGACCTACACAGTATTATACAGAGTCCGCCACTTAAAAGGCCCCGAGCTTGTAACTTCCTTATTTTTAAGCGACGACCATGTTGGGCACATCAAATTGTAGATATTTTTAAGGCACTTAAACATGTCCAAAGAGTGACTAAAAAAAAATTGAAAAAATTGTTAAGAAAGAAAACTTAATTTCCTTGAATATTTTTTTTACCTCATCCTGTACATGAACTGCGTTAATGTTTTCATATTAAGGTTTTAATTAGCTTCAATTTATGTTATTACGTCATATTCGAAATTCTTTTTGGTTTTAGAGAAAGAAATTAAAAACAACTCCTTCCGATTCCAAACTAATTTTTTTTTAAATAACTGAAAAAAATGTAAATATAATAATTATAATTTTATGCTTTGTTTGTAAGAGACATATCACAAACAATCCTCAACGTAACAAAACAGCAACAAAAAACAAAAGAAATAAATATTTTTAAAAACAAACTTTATTAAATTATACTAAATAATAGGAAATTGCAAAATTTTTATTTAACTTTTTTTTTTAATAACATAAATTGAAGCTAATTAAAACCTTTATAAGAAAACATTAACACATTTCATGTACAAGGTGAGGTAAAAAAATATTCAAAGAAATTAAGATTCCTTTCTTAACAATTTTTTCAAAAAAAAATTATTGAAATCACTCTGTATGCATGTTTAAAGGCTTTAAAAATGTTTACAATTTGATATGCCCAACATGGTTATCAACATGGTTATCGCTTCAAAAATAAAAAAGGACTTTTAAGTGTCTATATACTGTCTCTCTTGAAAATGTCGTATTTTTAGAAAATAATTAATTCAAGCAAAACCGTTGAAGTAAAGCAAGAATTTTATAAGACTTGTTTGCTCCTTTTGGTCAATATATTATCATGAAAAATATTTGTACGTATACAGCGGACACCCTGTATAAACACGGTTTCATGAGTGGCAGGTCAATTGCCACTAATCTCGCATCTATCATACAAATTCTAGGTGACTCATTCTACGCACGCTGGCCTACAGACAGATGTAACTTACAGATTTTTTCAAAGCTTTCGATATACTGAATCATAATATATTGGTACAAAAACTTGAATGGATTTTCTACTATGCTCCTTAAATTTTTCAAGTCATATGTTACCGACTGAAAACAATTTGTGCAATGCTATGGTTATCAATTTGTAGAGATAGCCTCTACTTCTGGAGTTCCCTAGGGCTCTAATAGAACACCGGCAAATACAAAGCACCGCCAAAGTTGGTGTTTTTGTGTTATTGATGGGTTTAAGTAAATATTTCTTATATCTACTTGTTGTAGAGATCACTGCTAGAAAACGCTAGAGTCAATGTCTTCGATTTATTTCACTATTTTTGTAGTGTGATTTAATTAAAACCAAAAAATCATTTTTACCAGCTCTTTTTCTCCAGCTTTGCTGTCAATAGTGCCAATTCCAAGTCTGATAAAGTGATGGATGTACCGCGTTACGTCAGATTGGTTAAAGTCATTGGCGGCATTTATACAAAAAAATAAGGTAATTTTTTTGGTCATTTTTTTAAAAAATCTTCATTCTTTTAACTCCTTTTGGTGGGGACAACCTACTGATAAATCTGCATGTCATGGTAGATCACTCTGTATATTTAATACGTCAATTCAAACGTTTTATTTAAAGAAAAAGAAACGTATTTTTTACGTTAAAAGTTAAAATAAATGTTGTTTCCAACTTACTAAATGCAAGGGAATTTTAAATCCACAGATGAAATAAATGGTAGAAGATTACCTTTTTAAATGTTTTTCTACGAATCTATATCAACACATAGAATTCGGTTGCAAAATTTTATATTTAAATAAAACATATAAAATACGTTACTCGTGCACACATTCCCAACCGGTAGTGGAAGAGATTACTAAAATAAAACGTTTGTAATAAGTTGTAATAACCCACTAAATGTAACATTTGTGAAACAAGAAAATTAAACGGTTTTATTGCATATATCTAATACAGCAATTGAAATATGTTTTATTTAAAAAAAAAAAATGTTCTTATACAACGTTAAAATAACTGATGTTTTCAACTTATTAAAACGCTCTGATATTCTAAATTTATAAGTGAAATAAATGATAGATGATGACGCTTTTTCAACGTTTTTCTGCACATCTATATTCAATTCATACACAAAATTTGCTCGGAATATTAGACGAGTTCATGGATTATTACGTAGTTTGCTATAGAAATTATTTCTAGATGGTGCCACACACAAACCACAGTCACGCGTTATCTTATACCCTATTGAATTTATAGAAATAAACTAATTTAGATTTCAATGTTCAAATTTATTCAGGAAGCTTCGAATTATTTCGATGGATGTTATAACTATCAGGTTAAAGATCATTATTCTGTGTCTGGGCCGAGATAGCTTAAAAGTTTTTATGCTATCTGTTTAATAGGTTAAGAATTCACTGGTTTTATATAAAACTAGCGGATGTTTAACCTATTAGTTTTCCATTCATATACATGGCGGCTCATCCTGTAACCCATCACACATTGGACCTCCTAGAGCCAGAGCCCTTAAGATTTACTTGTCATTTTCACCAAATTGATTTATTATAATTCCCAAAGGTACATTTATTTAATTTAATCAAAAATAGCTTACACAACGAGATAAACGTAGAAATAACGTCAATTTCACGTCACAAAATAACTTCTCTGGGCCGTGATATAATCATGTCATTTTTACGTCATTCCAGAGGTCAAAATGACGTCTCAAGTGACCAAAAGATAACGTCAAAATGACGTCAATCTGCTGCCCGGGTTATATAAAACGCTTATTTTTCCGTTTAATTTCGTTTAATTATCGTACATAATTAGTGAATATTTAACGTCATTTAAGCCTTTAATAAAACGTTTATATTCTATGTTTGCTTTTGTTTCGTAAACGTTAAAAATTAACGAATATTTAACGTTACTTTAATAGTTCTGTATAATGTTATGTAATCGTTATCTATGGTGTTTAAAAGACGTCAATATTTGGTTAATAAAAACGTTCTTTCGCGCGACATTTTTTCGTTGAATCAATCCGCTTCTAAAAATTCTATAACAACGTGTGGCTTTCAATTATTTTTTAACGTTTTTTAAACGGATGTGTGCCCATTGCGATGGTCTTAATTGGCGTTTACTAGAATTTTTAATTGATCATAACTTTGTATCCAATGGATTGATTTATTAGGTTAACTGGTTCTTAATATAAAGAGAAAGGGTCATTCTTATAGAATATGTCATTAAATAGTTCATTTTTAAAGAAATTCATAAAGAACGAGGATAGAAATAGCCCAATTATTAAGTATTTGTGTTTTTGTTTGCCACTATAAGTATATATTTTGCAGACTACTAAATTACCTACCTAGTGATGCCAAGGCCATTGGAATTGGGCAAGTAGCAAAAAAATGGAGTCCAAAAATCAAACAATTTGGATTTCTTGCCAGTTGGTATCTCCCTTAATAACAAAGATAGAAAAGTGTACCTTTGCTGCTGGTGATTCTCACAGGATGTTTCGAATTTTCGTTAAAAATTCTTAGCTCTATTACTGCATCCTTTATTTAAAGAAAACATAACTTTTATTTAAAATAACCTTTGATTTCCATTCTAGAAGAGCTAACGAACAAAGAAAAAGAATAAGTAATTAAAGCCGGACAAACGGTTTAGAAAAAAAATCTATTTCAAATCATAGTAAACTTTGGATGGTGCATAAATTTTGGTCGTTAGTGTATTTATCAAGCACTATAACAAAAGTACAGCGTTTAACAAAAACAACTCCATCTTTATTAAATAAACACGCACCACTGCGAGGAATTCAGGAACATAAGCCAAGCTAACTAAAGCACTTAAGGTAATGATAAAAGAGCGTGATAAGGCATTAAATTTATACAAAGAAGCAGACAGTGATGAGCTTTTGAATGATTACAAAATGTTGCAGAATTATATGTTACTGTCTGACCAGCTCGAGAAAATCCTACTCAGGTGCTTTACTTAGAAATGGTAATGCTAAATTGCGATGCAGAAGTATGAAAACAGAATTTAAATCTAATAGAAATAGTGAACTTCTCGTTTACCTGACATTCAGAGACTTAACAATTTTCTTCGTAGACAGGAGCAGTAATAATGATTGCACTAACAAAACTAATTTTCACAACTCACTAACGAGGATTTTCAATTTAAACTTATTTCACAGGAGTTAAAAATAGAGTTTTCATTTTATTTAAAATGTGTTCGGCGATGATGGTATTTCGTTAAAAATGATATAGTACTGCACACGTTGGGTTGGGCTCTATTCTCAGTTAGTGAGCTAACAGTCAGTTTCGCTAATAAAAGTATTGTATTTGCTTAATTCTGCAAGATATCGATTTTAATCATAGCTTTTTGAAAAGGAAAGATGCTGTCTAAAAAATAATAATATTTTGAATTGAACTAAAATTGCTATTGAAAATTGCCTTAGGTCTCCGTCAGTAGGTCTGTACGTATGCATGTACGGAAGTATTCTACAGGTCGCAATTCTTAACGAATCCACTTGAATGTTCTTTAATCGCTTCGCTTATTACTTCCACATTCAGTGGAAGTATAATAACGCAAAAAATTTTTTTGAAAATTTGTATTGTTCAAATAGGCTTAGAATGTCATGAAACGCCGAAATTTTAAGTTTGAACAAAAAAAATTCTGTCTATCGGTCTGTTGTAACATGTTTTTTTGCGCACGTTTACTCTGGAACCGTTTAAGATACTGACTTGAAATTTGATACATGTATTTTCTATGTATTTTAACGAAATCTGGAACTTAGATTATATTTTGGTCTTATTTCGTTGGGGGATAAATTGGGGTAAATGGGGGTAATCAAGCAATAAGAGTCCGTAAAATTGGTATATATAAAAAAGGTTTAGTATATAGTATATATAAAAGAAGTTAAGGTCTCAAAAATGGTGGCATTAGCCACCCCCATTACTACCTCCACCCCATTAATAAATGGGGTGAAAAAAATAAAATTGTAATTTAGCGTGTATTCAAGAACCTAAGGCCTCAAAAATTTTTTTTTACTTCATCCACCTCCACTATATAATTTTGTATATTTTATACCTCTACCACCACCCCCACCCCCACTACCGATGTGGCATATCGTTTTATAGGTTTTTGGGGTAGACGATTTCAAATATTATGTTATTAAAGTTCCGTAAACAATAATTTCCACATAGTGAAGTGCAAATATAGTATAAAAATTTTTTTCGTTGTGAAAGACTTGGATAGAAAATCTAGGTGTTGAATTTTAAAATTTATAAACACCCTACTAGTCCCTTGAGATAAAGTTTTTACCCCCAAAAGTTCTACGACTGGACCGCAAGATATTAACCACGATGGTGACAATGATAATATGCACGATAATATGCTCTTATATTTTATTAAAAACTGCTGCCCAAGTAATCGCTACTTCCACATCCAGATTTTCTATCCAAGTTTCTCACAACGAAAAAAATTTTGGTACTATATTTGCACCCCACTATGTGGAAATAATTGTTTACGGAACTATAGTAATCTAATATTTGACATCGTCGACCTCAAGAACCTATAAAACGATATGTCACATCGGTAGTGGTTGTTAGGGTAGAGGGTGGTAAGAGGGGTGAGAAGTAAAAAAAAAATGTTGAGGCCTTTGGTTCTAGTACACACACTAAATCACAATTTTATTTTTTTCACCCCCTTTAACAATGAGGTGGGGGTGGCAAGGGGGTGTCTAATGCAATTTTTTGAGACGTTAGCTTCTCTTATTTCTACTCAATATCTTAAACGGTTTCAGAGTTATCGTGTGCATAAAAAAAAAATATGTCGGGAAATGTTGTCACCCGTGTTCTTCGCCCTCGAAAACGGGAGCATACCGCTTTCAACCTGATTTTCGTTGTTTTCATGGCCCTCGCAAGCCTAGCACCGGAAAATCGGAAAAGGGGCTAGTTTTCAAGTTTAGGGGTTGTGGGTGAAGAGTGGGTCGGGAAATATTATCACCATCGTATTCCTCGCCCTCGAAAACGGGGGTATACCGGTTTTCGTTATTTTGGTGGCATTTTGGTATTGGGAGTGGGGGTAGTTTCAATCCCTGGGGGTGAGTTAGGTCACCTGTGGTCAATACTTACTTATTTTATTCAAATTGACCAAGAAAAACCCGATCTGACGAGCCCTTGAAAGCTTAGCGCCGAAAAACCGGAAAATTTTTTCGATTTAGAGGTAGTGGTTGGACGGGAAGTCGGAAAATATTGTCACCATCGTACTCCCCGCCCTCGAAAACGGGGGTGTCTTGCAGTCCGGTCGCAGAACTTTTGGGTTTTTTGCCTTTTTCTGGTTAATCTCAAAGGACTATACAGGTTGCATTGTAATTCGAGTCCTATGAGCAAACGAACATCAGCGTGTCTACCTTTCAAGATTATTTTTGCAAGCTGCTAAATTGACACCAATATTTCAAGGACAGGTGAGGAGATGGCGTCAGAGACGTGTCATCACATGTGTGTCTAGCTTCTACGATTTCAAATCAGAATACCATGCAACCTGTACGGTGTTTATAGATCTTCTATTATTTTCTTGATTCTATAATAAGTGGGTTACCTCGAATAGTATGGATGCGTAGTACGTTTCTCCGAGTATTATGGATGCGCAATGACTTTCCTCGAGTACCATCGATGCGCAGTAGGTTACCTCAAGTAGTACGGGTGCGCGGTGGGTTTCCTCGAGTTAAATGGATGCGCAGTGGGTTACCTCAAGTAGTATGGATGCGCAGTGGCTTTCCTCGAGTGCAATAGATGCGCAGTGGGTTTCCCAGAGTATCATGGATGCGCAGTAGGTTTCCTCGAGTATTTTAGATGTGGTTTTCTCGAGTACTGTAGTACTGATGCGCAGTGAGTTATTTCAAGTAGTATGAATGTGCAGTGGGTTTCCTCGAGTACTATGGATGTGCAGAAGTTTTCCTTGAGTGCAATAAATGCGCAGTGGGTTTCTCCCCCAAGTCTGGATGTGGAAGTACTGATTCCTTAGGCAGCGGTTTTATCAGAATAGAAGAGTACTGAATTTCATAATGATCTGTCAAGTAGTTTAATTATTATAATGGTATATTTTGCAAGGACCATTTAATAACCATTAAATGTGAGTTGCATACACTATTTTTTCTACGACCAGTATTATGAAAGCTAAACTCAGGAAATTATCAATTATTGTTTCAATTTCACTTTCAATGTATTACGTATTCACTGATTCTAATTGCAAGAAACACAAAGTTTCAGATTTGCTAGGTAAACAGTAAATATGACTTGTCAAAATTGATCAATTTTAGATCTGTCAGATGTTCAAGGCAATATAGTTGTAGGGAGTATCTAATAAACGAATTAAATGGGAGTAGAAAAACAATTTTATTTTTTCATCGCCTTATTTATCTTAATATTTAGCCTATGGTTATTCTACCATTCAACCAGGACGGACTCATACATGGTCAACATCACAACACCCATTCCCTGCGACATTGCCATCTGCCGCAGCTGAGACTCGAACTCAGGAGAGGAGAGCGACTAGACCGTGTTGTCTCTCACACAACTGCAGTCTATCTCACTGCTACCGTCTCGGCAGCACGTGAAAAACGCTACTACACATCCATACCCTAGCCAGGATTCGAACCCGGGACCCCGAGGTCGCAAGCCTATCACCTTAAGCACTGCGCTACTGAGCCGGTTTTAACTCTGTCACGAGTTTTTGCCGACCATTTCCCGATTTCGGCTTTTATTGGATAAATAAAACAATTATTCAACAATTATTCAACAATAATTCGAAAATGGAACAATGAATTGGTTTCAAATTTTCGCCATATTATCACCATATATTTGTTAGCAAAATGTGCTAATATAAAGGTCAAACATTAACAAGAGTAGAGAATATGAATTTTGTGTTAGGCTGTTGCGGGGCTACCCCATCCACCACTCCCATTACCAACCCCAATGCATTATTAAAGTGGGTAAAAAATTAAATTATTATTTAGTGAGTGTACAAGAACCAAAGGCCTCAACATTTTTCTTTTGGGTAAGCCATCTACTCTACTACCCCAGCTATCACTCTCATCCCCTTATTAAATGGAGCAAAAAAATTAAATTGTGATTTAGTGTGTGTATAAGAACCAAAGGCCTCAGAATATTTTTTGGCATCAGGCTCTACCCCCTCTACCAGTCTGGATTTGGGATTCAAAATTCAGAAAGTTCTACTCTTTTAAATGTTACTGACGATATTTTCTATGTCCTGAATAGAAACAAGTGGCGAATTTGGGATCGACGGATTTTTAAATACGGTGGATAAATAACCATCTCATGATACCGAAACTAATATAATACTGCTAACAATTATTCAGCTGATAGTTTACTAGCCGGAAACAAGAATTTATCATCAGCGGTAAGTTATCCACAGTGTAAATACTGAACATACATATTACGACTAAACTCGCATTTTAAGGTAAACTGTATTTAAATATTTGAGCATGCTTTGTAACAAGTAAAATCTTTGGACGAGCAACTATGTTGAGAATGTAAGGCAAACAATTCTACATGAAAGGTACATGGTTTAAGCTAAAGCGAGGGGTAAAGTAATGCGACAAGTGGGACACAAGAATCCTCCTCATGATGTGACGAAAGAGGTAACTGAAAATATATAGTTTTTATTCTTCAGATATCCTTATATTATCCTATACCGGGTGAGTCACGAATTGCGCTCGCCCCGATATCTCCTAAAATATTTGGAATAGAAAATTGAAATGTGGAGGGCTTATTACACGACTAAAATGCCATTTTTTTGAATAAAAAATCAAGTTTGGTGCACATCCGGTTTGACCGGAAATGCCCACAATTTTCGATTTTTAAATGGAACACCCTATATATTTTTACATTTTTGGAATCTAGAGGAAATTTTGAATACAATACATCTATTTTGGTCACTTTTTGATAAACATTAAAAAGTTTATTAAAAAATCTATTTCTGAATCCAGAGTGCTGTGGTGCCCAAAACATATTTTAGTTTGTGTGCTACGTTACTATAAAAATACAAAGAGCAATATGATTGCATTACTTAATTGTCTAGAGGCGTTTAAAATTTTCAAATGTGATTTTTACCCACTAACTCGGTTTTTTTAAATGGGAAGTTAATCGTTCACCAACAATTTTAAATACCTCATTTTCATACGAATCTAATGATACCAAAATTTTGAAAATCCGCTCAGAAATATTTGAGATTTCAGCCAAAATACAATGCAACCAAGCTTTCAGAAACATGCGGCTAATAGATAATAGATTAGTGGGCTTTGGAAACTAAAATGACACATTTTTGTGTAAATCTGGTAACCTAATAACATTGGAAACATCATAGTAGCCATTGAATGTAATTACTCAAATATATCCATAAAAATTGGTGAAACAAACGCGTTAGAGATAAAAATAAAATATAACAATAAAATAATAAATATCCTAGGTATATACAGGCCCCCATCCACATGCCCACTATCCTTCATAGAGAACTTGTCTACATTTTTAAAAAATAAAAACGCTGAATATAATATTCTTATTGGCGATATTAATATCGATATTCTCTCAAAAAATGTAGATTATGTTACCGAGTATTTAAATGTTTTGAGTGAACATGGATTTATATCTTTAATCAACAAAAACACTAGAGTCACTGAACATTCTAAATCTTGTATTGATCACATTTTTCTGAAAAGTCGTATAGAACAATTGAACAATATTTTTTCAGCTATACTTAAAAGTAATATTACGGATCACTACTCAATCTGTGCTATAATAAAAAACGTAAATATTAAATGTAACAACGACGTTTACAAAATAATTAAAAAACTTGATTACTCAAAATTAAATAATTCTCTAAAAAATGAAAAGTGGGCCGTGGTATACGGATCTAATGAGGTGGAACAAGCAACTAAATTCTTTGTAGACATCCTATCACAACACATCAATAATTCCGTTAGAATCGTAAGAATAAAAGAAGTCAGGAAGAGGAAACCGTGGATTACCAATGGAATTATTTCATCGATGAAAGTTCGAGATAAGCTGTATCAGGAATTTTTAAAAAACCCAACTAATGAGCTAAAAAAACGAGAATATACTAGATACAGGAATAAAATAAATTTATTAGTTAAAACAATAAAAAACAAATACTTCCAGGATAAAATTGAACAAAACAGCAATTCATCAAAGCACATTTGGGATACGGTTAATGAATGTTTAAATCTAAATTACAAAAATAAAGACTCTATTGACAATATCGTTCTGAATAACTCTAAAGAAATTTATGATAAACTAGAAATTGCCAATAATTTTAATGAATATTTTACTGATATTGGGGGGACCTTGGCAAGTAAAATACTCTCTAGAAACAATAATTTCAGTCCGATGTCTAATAAAAAATGCGTTTTACAGAAATCCATGTTTTTAATACCAACCTATCGCGAGGAGATATATACCATTATTATTAACCTAAAAAACGGGAAAACGCCGGGATTAGATCAAATTAGTAACGAGATTCTGAAAAATTGTGTCAATTATGTTACTGAGCCGCTCACATATATAATAAACCAGTGTATCCAAACTGGTCATGTACCAGATCACTTCAAAACAGCAGTTATTAAACCTATTTTTAAAAATGGCGATAAAACAAAAATGTCGAACTATAGACCCATATCGCTGGTTTCTGCATTAGCTAAAATATTGGAAAAAGTAATAAAAACCCGGTTATGTAAATACATTGATACACATAAATTACTTCATGATATGCAATTCGGATTTCGTGAAAATAAATCTACTCAAGACGCAATAACTACATTGACCTCTAAATTATATAATGCCCTCGATCGAAGTAAACCAGCCATATGTGTCTTCGTGGATTTAGCCAAGGCTTTTGACACGGTAAGTCATAAGATCTTGTTAGAAAAATTGGAAAACCTTGGAATCCGAGGAATTACACTAGAGTTATTCCGTAGTTATCTATCAAATAGGAAACAAAAAGTTATAATTGATGATGTGACTAGTGAGGAAAGGATAGTGACATATGGAGTACCGCAGGGAACGGTTTTAGGACCTGTATTATTTACAATTTATATTAACGATTTACTTACCTTATCGTCAAAAGACAATATCATATCCTATGCAGATGATACTGCAATATTTTTTGAAGGAGATAACTGGTTGGATTTGAGACACTTTGTATCTACGAAACTAAAACAAATTAAAACATGGTTTGATCAAAACTTACTTACATTAAATTGGGATAAAACTAAATATTTGGCTTTCACATCGTATAAAAAATACTTACCTGATTTCAACACAATACCCATAGATGATCAGGAAATCTCCTCTACCACAAGTATTAAATACTTAGGGATAACGATTGACAGTCATCTAAGGTGGGATGCTCAAGTCAGCACTATTATAAAAAAGTTAAGATTTTTAATATACAAATTTAGAATTCTAAAGAAATTTTTGACCATTAAACAAATGAAAATAATTTACTATGCTCTAGTAGAGTCGATATTACAATATGGGATAATAGCATGGGGTGGCGTAAAAAAGACTCATTTAATGCAATTAGAGATATTACAAAAAAAAATTATAAAAATAATGCTAAACAAAAACAATTTATATTGTACAGAACAATTATACCGAGAGTCTGAAATATTGGATCTAAAGCAAATATACGCCAAAATAATATTAATATACCTTTACAAAAACAAAACGTACTTGCAACCTATAAACCATATCTACTCTACCCGGCAAAAAGAAAATGAGCTTATCAAAATGAGTGTAGCAAAAAAGGATATAGGAACAAGACACTATGCCTATCTAGGTCAAAGATTATATAATAATTTGCCCATTACTATTAGAAATAGTAAAACAGTGTTTATCTTTAAGAGAATGGTTAAAAAGTGGCTGATTGAAAATGATAGAGATTATCTAAGATCATTAATAGATCCATGATCTTTTAACTCCTTTTTTACTTGTCCCTTATGTTATTAGATTAAGTTATTATGTATAATACTTCATTCATCCATACACAAGTTTTTAACTTAATATGGATATAAATCTATGTTTATTTATTTATTTTGTGATTTTAATACTATTTATATATATAGATATTATCCTTTTGTAAATCTACACAATTTATCTAAATAAATATTATTATTATTATTATTATTATATCAGCTGCCAGACAGACTCGTGTAGTTATAGGCAATCTTGAGCTATCAAACATTTAATAATTGTGAGCGCAAAGAACGTTACAAGTAAGTTTAGCATAGGTATGTTGAGGTAAACACAGTTACATCCACAAGGAAATTAGCAATAGAATGCGACATCAGTACGGTTTTCAGAGTTTTATTTAAATGAACATAAATATCGGGCCTATAAATAAACAAAAATCAATTCCGTTTGAACAATTAAACTTAAACTAGGTAACAATAGGTATCCATATTAAAATAATTAATATAATTAAACCCTAAATTGACATTTATAGATATTGTTCAAAATGTCCACCATTTTTTTTCTATACACAATTCTGCTCTGCGTACAGTTGCTTGAATGGCTCTACGCAATTCAGCCGGCGTTAGTTCATTAAGAGCCCGTACAACTTTATTTTGCAGCTCTTCACGGGTATTTGAAGAAGTTTGATAAACTTTATTTTTGAGAGTGCCCCATACATAATAGTCGAGGGGTGTTAAGTCAGGTGACCTAGGAGGCCACCTGATATGACCTTGATTTGCGATAAGGCGTTCACCATACAAGTTGTTTAAATATTCCATCACTCTTCTGGAATTATGTGGGGGAGCACCATCTTGTTGGAAAAACAGATTTTATAAATAGGCAAGAGGAAGTAAGTCAAGAAATTCTGCTGTCTGGTTTTGTAAAAAGAATAAATATCGTTCGCCAGTAAGTGTTCCATCAAAAAATATGGGTCCAATTATTCGATCTCCAAGTACTCCAAGCCAACAGTTAAACCCAAATCTTTCCTGAATATTCCCCCGCCCTACCAACCTCGGATTTTCTTGAGCCCAGTACCTAGTATTATTACTGTTAAACATACCTTGGTTCGTAAATCTACTTTCATCTGAATATAAAATATGAAAAGGAAAACCTGGGTTTTGTTGTACTGCATTTAAGAACCAGTTGCAATATACTAGCCTCCTGTCGTTATCATCTCCATAAAGATGTTGGTGTATTTGGTATTTATAAAACCGAAATTTATGTTTCTTTAAAATTCTGCAAACCGAAGACTGACTAATGTCGTATTCCGTTGCCAATTCCCTTGTTGAAGTTGTTGGGTGTACCATCACAAATCCTAATACATCAATTTCTTTGTCCTCACTTACAATAAATGTTTGATGGTAATCTTGTTGATCGGGTTCGTTTCTTAATTTTTGTTCCACTCTGGCAAACAAGTGTCTGCTTGGAGCACGTCTGTTGGGATATCGTTGCTGATACAGTCCTGCAGCTGCAGTTGAATTTTTGTGACACTCTCCATATATCAGTAACATATCGACCTTTTCATTGCTACTAAAATTATTCATTTTCTTTAATTTTTAATCAAAGAGATTTCCGCAACGCTTTATTTTTTATCTGTCTGGCAGCTGATATTGTTTTATTACATTCAATGGCTACAATGATGTTTCCAGTGTTATTAGGTTACCAGATTTACACAGAAATGTGTCATTTTAGTTTCCAAAGCCCACTAATCTATTATCTATTAGCCGCATGTTTCTGAAAGCTTGGTTGCATTGTATTTTGGCTGAAATCTCAAATATTTCTGAGCGGATTTTCAAAATTTTGGTATCATTAGATTCGTATGAAAATGAGGTATTTAAAATTGTTGGTGAACGATTAACTTCCCATTTAGAAAAACCGAGTTAGTGGGTAAAAATCACATTTGAAAATTTTAAACGCCTCTAGACAATTAAGTAATGCAATCATATTGCTCTTTGTATTTTTATAGTAACGTAGCACACAAACTAAAATATGTTTTGGACACCACAGCACTCTGGATTCAGAAATAGATTTTTTAATAAACTTTTTAATGTTTATCAAAAAGTGACCAAAATGGATGTATTGTATTCAAAATTTCCTCTAGATTCCAAAAATGTAAAAATATATAGGGTGTTCCATTTAAAAATCGAAAGTTGTGGGCATTTCCGGTCAAACCGGATGTGCACCAAACTTGATTTTTTATTGAAAAGATGGAATTTTAGTCATGTAATAAGCCCTCCACATTTCAATTTTCTATTCCAAATATTTTAGGAGATATCGGGGCGAGCGCAATTCGTGACTCACCCGGTATATTACAAACAATAAAATTATTAAAATATCATATCATCTATTTTTTGTCAGTTGTCAATGTCAAAGTCAACAGTGTTTCCATAAAAATATAAAATACAAGTAGCTTATTGCTAAGCAGATTCTGAATGGATGTGCCGAGAAAGCTGTGGTTGTTATCTATTTTGTTTGTAACCAGGGTTTGTTTAATAAACATTGTGTAATTAGCATTAGAATGGAAAATTGTGAAAGATATAACATGGAAATTTCGACCGATATTTTGCAAGAAGCCAAAGAAGCTACAGCCAATTTAATTCCAGAAAAGTCCAAAATAACTTATTTTAAAGAATATCTACAATTTGAAAATTGGATGAAAAAAAGGGGAGTTAGTGCTGTAAACGAAGAAGTGATTCTCGCTTACTTTCTACATTTGAGTAAAAAATTTGCACCTTCTTCGATGTGGACTAAATATTCTATGATAAAGCTGACTTTAAAAGTATACAGGAATTTTGATATAACAAGATATGGAAAACTTGTGGCATGCTTAAAAGCCGATCAAGAAATTTCAAACCCAAAAAGACCAAAATTTTGGAAAGAGCACATATCGACAATATTTGATGGATGCCCCTGACGATGAGCATCTTATGTCATAGGTTGGTTATTATGATGTTCTTGCTTTTATGTATTTAATTGTTTGAGTTTTTTAGGTTGCATTGATATTGGGAGTTTGCGGTGCCTGCCGTTGCGGTGAACCTACTTAAGCGTCGAAGATATAAAAATAAAGAACAATATCTATATATATCCATACCAGATACCAAGACGAATAAAACAAGAAGTTTCACAGTCTTAAATGAAAGATTTTCGGTAAACTCACTTGATTTGATTAGGAATTATGTGTCTTTAAGACCGCAATGCGGTGGATTAAATAAGCTCTCAAAAATTACTAGAATTGTAGCTGATTATTTGCAATTGCCAGATGCAGATTTGTATACTGGCCATAGCATGCGCCGTTCCTCGGCAACTCTTTTGGCCAATGCTGTGGGTGACTTTACCACCCTTAAACTTCGGGTGGAAATCATCCACCGTGACGGATTTGGAAGATTCAATCTCAAACAGGATTGTTATTGCTAAAAAAATAATGGGAGAGCTGCGCAACGAGTCAGGCGATACAGACGTCGTTACTAATATAGAGAAAAATATTGTACAGGAGAGCAGTTTTCTTTGTGAAAAATCGAATACGATCACAATAAATGTTAACATAAATATAATTAAATAAGTGTTAGTGTATGGATTCTTTGTTTTATGAATTTTCCGTATAATAAAGACAATAAATAAAATGTTTGGACTTTTTTTATATTAAAATTACTCTTTAGTGACTAAATCACGTTACCTCACTAGTGATCTAAAGTATACTTTAGCTCACTACTTTATCTCACTAGTGACTCATAATGGGCCACTTTATACCTTCAAAATATCATCAATAAAGATCACTTTATATGAAAGTGTTGGATAAACTTATTTATTGTATATATCACTGTAATGCACGTCCCATACATTTCCACACATGTAATCATGTTCTCGACGTAAATGTATTCTATTCTATTCTACGAATAATAGAAAATTAAAGTAGTTTAACATGATCCCTCTTCAACATCCAACAAAAGTCTGCCATCTTATGCTCATCCCACCTTCCTTGATATCGTAAGATAAAGGAGTTCGCAAAAGCAAGAGATCAAATAAGGTCACCTAAACAGAAATCACGTGAAAAAATACTCCACCTCCAAAGTTACATTCTCATTGAATCCTTAGTTAAGATTCCCTTTGAATACCCAGAATCACGGGGTTATACAGCTAAATGTTTTGCTGTTCAAGAGCTAGGGGATCACGGGCTACTCGATTTCAATATTCCGTGAACGCAATCTCATGTGGCCTATTGAGATGAGTATTTCTAATAAGAAATCCTAACAATTTGTCAACTTCTTGTTTAATATGATGTGGGAATAACAGCTTATCATCAATCATGCTCCTAAATCAGTGAATGTCATTAACCTAGAAAGTACGTAATCTTCAAGCATGTAAACATATTTTGTTTATTTGTTACTGACAAGACATTACATTTTGATGGATTTAGGAATGATTTATTTTTTATACATCAATCATTAATTATATCCAAATTGTTTTGATATATCAAACAGTCCTCGATGCGTGAAATCCTACAAAATATTTTCAAATTGTCAGCAAGTGCAAGACAGTTTAGAGCGATGTCAGCAACAATGTCATTTATAAACATAACGAACAAAAGAGGTTCCAAATTAGATCCTTGTGGGACATCTGAAATTAATAAAACTTCAACACGCCTATAGCCACAATATAAATATATTGGGTTCTGTTGTCAAGGTACGAAGAAAAATAACAGATCTACAAACAAAATTTTTTTATTTACATTGATTAGAGAATCTGAACTTCATGTTTATTGGTACGCTGAGTTATATTCTGAAGTCCAGCTTTAACAGACCTCAAATTTTTTGTAGCTCCAGTTGCCAACCCCAAAATTGTAAAAATATATGTATAAATAAATGCAACTGGCACAACAGTAAATGTATATCCCAAAAGCCAGTTTAAAGTCAATCTCGCGAAATGTCACCGAATTTTATAAGCATAACCTCTGATGTGTAGTGTTTACAAAAACAAAAAGGATTTACTGTCAAGGCTGAAGTATAAAAGCTCATCCACAGAAGCTAAGGTAAGCGATGAGAATTACATCACTAGATAATTGTAATTTTCCCAAATCGATTATTACGGTGCATTTATGTCTACTATTTCAGGTATTCATCAAATTCATCAAATGGTTATGATCTTCAAGAATGACAGTCAACAAATTATAAGGAAATAAAATGTACCAGTGTCGTGCGGTACTCTCAATTAATAATACTTGCAAATGGACACAATAAACATTTAAATATATGATTTGATATTAACAAAAATGTGTTGTTTCTTAATTGAAGTTACGGGAACTGAAATAAGCTTATAATTTATCTATCAAAAGGAATAATTATAGTAAACAAATGAATATGGAGCCATACTATTACATGTAACAAAAATTAGTTATCGTCAATAATGTGACGTGATTTAATACTTTATATCGGTGAATTTAATAAGAAAACAAAACAGTGGATATATCCACAGGTTGATATCTATAGTTAAATACATACAGTACTGTGTTTATACATAATAATTTCCAAATAAAATGACAGATTTTGTTATAACCTTTACCGAGACAAATCCAAAGCCCAAGAGGCTGCAGTGATTGCGGAAACTAAAGTTAGACGGCTCCCGAACAAAAAAAGTATATCAAATGTGTGAATGTTTTTTTTAAATTAAGGTATGTTATATGGAAATACCATTTCAAATTCTGATCCACCATTATCCCTAGACATTTTGGACTATGAGCATTTGTTTTATTTATGTTGCAGTGTTATGTACTTTCATTCCTCGTAGGCTTTTTGGTAAGCCAACAACTGTGGGGGCGAAAGTCATATATTGTGTTTTATTTGAGTTTAATGATTCCGATTTTAATGGCTTGAAGTTGTATAGCTGGTCTTTTTGTTGTAAGTAAATGGCCTTATTTTATGTTCAGGTGGATCAACTAGATTCTCTCGTACGACGCTTTCTTGCACATTTTCCTCAAATATCTGAAATCAAGTTGTTAAAAATATAACTGGTACATGTATTTCCGTAACGATGATAAAGCGTGTAATACAAAGATAGACAGACTGACGGAATTAAGTGGCTTTAATTTTCGTAATCATACGTACTCTGAAATGTGAAAATCCGGAGAAATCTCGGAGGGTGATTTTTTCACGAATGCAATACTTCCCTTCGGTAAGTGAGGGATGTAAAAAGAAATTGTTCAAAATAAAATTCCTTATCCGTACCTTTTTGGTTAATTTGTTAAGTTGCAATAAATAAAAACAATAAAGAGCAACCATTATTAAACAATGTATGATAAGATAACTTAAACAATAATGCAAATATTTTAACGAAATTTTAGTAAACGATGCCTCCAGTGGGGTTAAATCGCCATACTAAATTTCAAGTTGGTATGTTGACAACACCTAAGAGACAAAAGCAAAGTCGAAAATTGAATCGTCCATTGTTTAAGTGCATCAAGTAGTACAGGTTTTTTTTTCAGATTCTAGCTTTTTTTATCTTCTTTTCAGAGATATTAACAAACATTTTTTTTTTAATTTTTAAATAATTTTTTCTTAATTCGTTTAATTTTTTTATAAACAAATTCACTTTGCTCATCAGTATTTTGCCCAAAAATAAAAATTATTAGCATATATTAGAAGCTCATCAGAAAGAAACAATTAAAAAAAATTGGAATTGGAAGCCGAGATATGACATTCTTTGCATTGTAACATTTATAAGTAAAGTAATGACTAAATTTGCAATGAATGTTTAATGTTTAAAATTTCTCGAAAAGAATGGACAGTAATTATCAACCCAGAGACACAATGTATCGAGGCACAGATGGAAATATTCTTGTAAAAACAGGAGAAGTAGTACACAGATGAAAAAGATACTTTGAAGAACTGCTAAACCAGAACAACAACTGGGCAGATGTACCAGAAAATTTCCTGCCAAATGCAGCACAACCCATAACAGAAGTATCAACCTTAGAAGAAGTAAAAAATAGTATATCTAGAATGAAAAAAAAAGGCACCTGGAATAGACAATATCCCATCTGAACTATTCCAACAAGGAGGAGATGAGCTTCTGCAAAGAATTCACAAAATGATAATAAACATATGGAACACAGGAATGGGAAACTGCCATAATATGCCCAGTATACAAAAAAGGAGAAAGAATAAGATGCGAGAACTACAGAGGCATGTCATTACTATGCACAGCATACAAGATTTTTACAGACATCCTGAGACAAAGAATAACCCGGTATGTTGAGAATATCAAGGGGGATATCGAAGCGGTATATCTACAATTGACCAGCTCTTTACTGTTGGTCAAATACTGGAAAAAACATGGAAATATGATATAGGAATATACCAAATATTTATTGATTTCAAACAAGCAAATGACAGCATACATAGAAAGTCCTTATGGAAGAAATTGGGATACCAACAAAGCTAATAAACCTGGTAAAAACGACAATGAACGATACAAAAGCTAAAGTCAAAATCCATCAGAAACTATCGGAAACCTTTGATGTAAACCAAGGGCTCCGGTAAGGGGATGGATTAGCCCTAGTATTGTTCAATATTGCTCTACACAAAGTTATAAGAGAAATGGCAATAGACGTGAATGGAACCATTATTAATAAGGAAATCCAAGTAATTGCATATGCAGACGATATCAACATAATGGGAAGAACGGAAAGAGGAGTGAAAGAAAACTATGAGACATTGAAAGAGAAAGGAAAGACTTGTCATAAACATAACAACAACAAAGGCGATGGAAAACAAGACAGGAAGAAGATATGGACAAAATTGGTCGATTGGAGACGACAACATAAAGGTAGTTAAAGATTTCACATACCTCGGAAGAGTATAATTAACAATAAAAATAACATGGCCCAAGAAATACGGCACAGACTAATAAAAGGAAACAAAGCACTGTATGCACTGAACAACATATTCAAATCTAAACTAGTGAATAAGAACACCAAAACACTAATATATAGAACACTAATAAAACCGGTGGTGACATATGGCTGTGAAACGTGGCCGTTAACAAATAAAACTGAAGAAAGGAAAGTACTGAGGAAAATCTACGGACCAGTAAATGAAAACGGTCTATGGCGTATCAGATATAACTATGAACTAAAACAGCTGTATAAAGAGGTAAACATAGTGGACTATGTTAAAATTCAACGGCTGAGTTGGGCAAGCCATGTTAGTCCGGGGTCCAAGCACTCCAAACTCAAGATGACCTGTTCCGACATGACGTACAAATGTTGATATAAGTAATGAAGAGAGCATTACTTGGGGCACTAGAAAACACTTGTCGGATTAATTTTTGCTCTTGCGCAACTTCAGAAATCGCAAAAAAGATGGCGGATTGATAATTACAAAATTATGTTTTACAATGGTTATTCTCCGTTAAAAAAAAAACTATGTAACCTACCGATCTGATTTTTGGTATGTATACTTAAAAGATATACGTGATGCTAACTAAGCTACTGGTATTTTTGAAAATAATATTTTTTTTGGAAAAAAATAATTAAAATCAAAAGGTTGATATTTACGTTCTAAAAATTTCGATATGCGGACAACTATGTTAAATTTATGAAATTCTTATATACAATTGCTTACCAAATATAGTACATATATTGAAAAAGTTTTTTTTAAAAAAGATCCTGTCGATAACGTATACAGTTTTTTGTTTATGATTTTATTTATGAGGCGAGTAATTATGCAGCATTAAAATAAAAATAGTCTACACGATAATTGGTACAGTGTAACAGTAAAAAGCACTATATTGTTCAATATAATTGCAAATTTGAATTACTTTATGTTAATAATACAACAAAACGAATGAAAGTAGTAGTCGGGCGTTGCCGATTGCGGCCACTCATTTAAAAAAATAATAATCGATACAAAGTGAATTGTGTGTTCGAGCAAAATGTTAATCAATTAATCAAATAGGTATTCGCAATTGGCCATGCCCGAGTACAACTTCTACTTGTTTTTATATTGTTTAAGAAATAAAACATTAGTGAGAAATATTATTTTAGGCATTTAGCATATTTAATAGAAAGCAGAAAAAGGAGATATTTTAAATAAAACATTAATGTTGTATGTTACGTAATTTTTGTGTATAACTATTCTTACATGTTAGTCAGAATCACTATCATTATAAAATGATGCATATTACTTTTTCCCTTAAAACAATTTTCAGGAAAAGCAGCACACGAGCACGCAATTGAAATACCACTCACAAGAACATTTTGTGTCGCATTTTATTTTACAGTTGCACTTTTTAATTTAAGTTCAGATAAACTTTTCTTGTCGACATTATCGGTACCAGCTCCTGATTTCCAATTCTGCATCCAAAATTTTGTGCAAGAGGTAATTTGAATGACGGTTCACAACACTGTAGGGAGCGTAAATATTTTTATTAAATTATTTTACCTTTTAATAATTTTCAAACGTATACATATAATACATTTGTAAAGTTGACGTGTATGTACATTGAAAATATTTGCAAAAAACTGATGTGGGGGATGTAAGATGAGTAATGGAATACATTAAGACAGATTTTGGAATTTTTTTCTGTTTGTCTGCTTGTCTGTTTGAACGCGCATCACGCAGAAAGTACTGAACCAATGAGGTTCATCTAAGCTTGGAGTAACATTTAGTTCTTATTTCATCGAAATCGGCCTAGACTAAGCCAAATTTTATGAAAATCGGTCTAGTAGAACAGGAGATACAGCTTGATCTCTACGATAAGCGTATTTGCACGGCATAAACTTTTAAGATTAAACTTCTGTAATATTCCAGAAAATTCGAGAGTACCCTGGAATATTCCAGAAAATGTGTGAGTTTTCTGAAATATTCCAGAATGGTGATTCTACCTCAAACGTCGTTTATAAAGAAGCTTTTTAGTCAATTTCAAAATTCCACGTGAACGTAACCGCGGGCATAGCTAGTAAATAATAAATATGAACCGCAAACAATAATCAATCGATTTAAATAATCAAACACAAATAGTTTTTATAATGTTAAAATGTTAAGACAAATAACTTCACACTATATACATAAGTACATACGCCTAGTAAACATAAACATACCAGCTAATTCGACTGTAAACTGTTTTCATGCGCTTTATGAATTTTGGGAGAGCTGTCGCCTTTATTACATGCGCCGCATCATGCACCCATTTTAAAAATTCACAACTCGAATACTATATGCAATATCAACTTAGTTCTTGTCTTAAAAACATTTTCAATATATTTGGTTTGTTTTTTAGCATAGTTTGTACACAAAAAATTTAAAATTGAAGTACTTGCTCCTATGTCGAAATTCTTACTACAATATTTTATAGTTACAGATTTCATATTTTTTTCCCAAAAAACTAAACATATTTGAACAATTCCATCAAGCTTCATCCAAGCGCTTATGTCTTTAGTGTATACTATAAAAAAATTAGAAGGACAGCACTCATAGTTTCTTCTACAGGACGTGTTATGTATTAAAAAACATTTTTTTAGGAATTATCATTTCGTCTCTTTTCTTATCATTTAAGAAGTTATGCAAGAGCTGATAAGAATCCGACAAGTCATTTCTGGTGTCCTATATAACCCTTTTTGCAAATCTGAAGTTGAAAAATGTACGTCATGTCGGAACAGGTTACTTGGAATTTAGAGCGATTTCGTACTGTTGGACCCCAGACTATGTAGAGAGGATGGACGAACAGCGTATACCGAAGAAAATTTTAAAAGGGCATTTTGCAGGCAACAGAAAACGGGGGCGACCGAGGACCTGTTGGCAGGACAACTTTCGCAAGGACGCCCAGGCATTAATTTTAATTACATAAATTTTTGAAAATTATCGAGTTGAAGTTGCCTAACAGCGCGCTAAAACGGCAATATAGCACGCGGCCTCCTCCCGGAGTCTAGGACACTCGAGCGCTGACTCGATGCTGATTCGTCATCATTCAATTTCATTATATCAAGTTGTTTTTTAATTTTTAAATAATTGTTCTTTTTACAGACTCTACTTTTACTGCCAAATTTTAAAATAAACTATTTTTTTCAACAATACTGTGAAAATTTCAAAATAAAATTTTGCTCTCCATTTTTTAAATCACTCTTTCGGTAATTGAAATAAAAATGTTCTTTACATTTTTTTGCTGTTCTATTAAACTTCTTATATTTTTATGCTTAAGTACATAATTGAATATGTAATATTTAAAAAAATTATATTACAGAGCTATTAATAAAACAATAATTAAAAAGGGTATTATAGTTATTAAGGTATCAAGGGTGTTCTAAGGATAATAACGCACCGAGGTCGGCAGTGTACTTCCCGAGAGCCTCTGGCTCGAGGGAATGTACGTCGACCGAGGGCCCGTGGTGCCTTTAACGTTTAATGTCCTACAAGTCTGTTATTTAATTCGATTTTTTTTTGACATTTACTATTTATTAATTTGACATCTATCATGTTCAGAAGGATTTGATTTAAAAGAGAGTAAAAATCAAAATTGTTTGTAAATGCCGCCGTTGCAAAGCAACGCATTTTGTTTGTCAATAACGCTATCATCATTTACTTGTTTTGGTTGTGTTGTAGTGAAAATGTTAGAAGAAGATAATCTATCTGAAGCAGTGTTGTTAAAGGCTGCAAAAGCAGCGTGCCTCATAAAAGCAAAAAGGTATATGAGAAAGAATACTGCCGCTTTGAGGAATGGCTGAGAGAAAATTCTGTGAGTACTATCAATGAAATCGTTATGATGGCTTATTTTCAAGATTGGTCTGAGTTATTTTCGCCTAATTCGCTTTGTACAAAGTTTTCAATGTTGCGGAAAGAACTGCTAGTTAAGAAAAAGATTAGAAGTAATGAAAAGTTTGATCAACTATATCTGAAACAAATTGGAAGAAATTATCAACCGAAAAAATCAATTCAAAACAAAATGTTCTGACCCGTGCACGTTCTAACATTTCTGAAAGAAGCACCGACTGAAAAATATTTGCTGGATAAGGTTACGTTAGTCATTGGTGTATTCGGAGCATGTAGAAGGGACGAACTTGTAAAGATGCGATTTACTGACGTCCGAGACGTGGATACGCATATACTTATTGACATTCCCCGGAGCAAAAATGGTCAGGTAAGGAGCTTTTTAGTTATTGAAGAAAATGAAATGTGTGCATTAAAGTTGATAAGACATTATATATCATTGCGACCTGGCAAAGCGTCTCATGATAGATTTTTTTTGGCTTATCGTAATAAACTATGTACAGTTCAGCCTGTGGCTAAAACACCTTCGGGAGTATACCTTCTAGGATTGCGACGTATTTAGATTTACCTGATGCTAAGGCATATACAGGTCATTGTCTAAGGCGTACAGCTGCAACACTTCACTCTGATGGAGGAGGTAATTCATAAAGTTTAATGAGACTAGGAGACTGGAAGAGTTCATCGGTGGCAAGGGAATATGTAGAATATGTAGAGCAATAGTAAATGTTCCAGATTGACATATACTTCGCTGGTGGCCGGCGTGAAGACTTCCACGCATACTACATTGCGACAATCTACCACTGAGATTATCTCAAGTAACTTCGACACTGCTAGTATTAGATCGGAAATTCTACGTTCTCGGGCAACTTTGACAATTGCACTTTTTATGTTACAAAATAGTTGGTATGAAATATAACATTTGTTTGACATTTTTATTGATGTTAATAAAGGTTATTTGTAATTTCTATTTTAGAATTGATTTATTTTCATGGTAATGTGTTATAAATTTATAATGCCCTAGGGCGTTATTTATCATTTAATGTATCTCAAAATAGGATGCTAATAGTAAAATAACAGACTTGTAGGACATTATAGTTATTAAGGTACCAAGGGTGTTATAAGGATAATAACGCACCGAGGTCGGCAGTGTACAATCCCGAGGGCCTCGGGCCCGAGGCAATGTACGTCGACCGAGGGCGTCATTATCCTATAATACCCGTGGTGCCTTCAACGATTAATGTCCTGCAAGTCTGTTATTTAATTCGAATTTTTTTATTTTGACATTTACTATTTATTAATTTGACATCTATTATGTTCAGAACGATTTGATTTAAAAGAGAGTAAAAATCAAAATTGTTTGTAAACGCCGCCGTTGCATAGCAATGCATTTTGTTTGTCAATAACGCTATCATAATTTGCTTGTTTTGGGTTGTATTATAATTTTATAATGCCCTAGGGCGTTATAGATATTCATAAAGCCCTAGGGCGTTATTTTTCATTTAATGTATCTCAAAATAGGATGGTAATAGTAAAATAACAGACTTGTAGGACATTAAAAACATTTATATTTAAAGATACATAAAGGTAACATAAAAGAAATAAAATGCAATTGAGAATTCGATAACGTGCACTTGAATATACATGAGTATTTAAATAAAGGTACAATTACAGTTTGGGAATTCCATTGTACTATAGAAAGCTTTCTTAATTTTGTTCTATTTCAATTGGAAAAACTAAGAATGTTATTTTGGGACTCAATTTATTAAAAAAATTGTTTACCGAAATATCCCCAGCCGTCTCTATTTTTTTATCCTTAAGGAGTCATTGTTTAAATCTTCCTTATTTCTTGTGTTCTATAGACTTGACTTCTGGTTTTAAATGAACGTTCATAGTAGGAGATAATGGTATATATAAGAACATGGTGCACTCATTATTCTTAGTTTTATGAACCGATCTTTACAATGGTTTGTATATTTTAGTTCAGATATTATGCGTATAATTTTTCCTTGCGTGGAAAATACACATGTCGCATGTCCTTATAGTAAAATTGTACATGCTCATGCTATAGTGCCTTAGGTAAATAAATTTTGAGTGTGATGGGTCTCCCAGGATAATTTCGAGTATAAGCTGACTCTTAGGAATTGAAATTTTAAAATAAACATATTATTCAAGGCTTAGAAAATTTTAAAACAGTTTCCCTTTTTTATATATAAAATAATTTCGGAGTCATCTTATTGACTTTCCTCGTCATTGGTATCATCCGTATCGCAAATTCGCGAGTCTAATAAAGACTATAAGTATCTACCAACATTATTTGTGTTGTCAGTAGAGACCAATATTGTAAATTAACCGCCGAAATACTGAAGAATAAACATATTTGAAGTGTTTTCATAAAGTAATTAGTGGCTAATCGCAGTTCATTTTATAACGCATTTACAATTTTTCAATTAAATAAAGCGTAAAATGGCTTCGCGTGAAGTAAGCAACCAACTTAAAACAAATTATGCAAATTAATTATTGTGACAACGGTTCTCCCTATTTCTAAAGCATTAGACTTTTTTCAGTTCATTTCACAGTTAGTTTGAGGTTCATTCTCTAGGGAATACAATACATTTATTTTTATTATACAGGTTTGATTAACAGAAGCAGCACCTAGAATTCAATTACTACAATTTCAGTATGCCCTTATTGGAAATTTACACTTATATTCAAGTTCAAATGCAAAATAAAAAATTATTGTGTAAGAAGCATATAATTTTACGAGAAAAGATGAAAAAAAGATAAATTGACCCTTAATTATAACCACAAACAAATAAACAGTAAAACAAAAAGAGTCAAAATTAAGACGGGTGAAAAGGGCATAGCAGGATAAGCATGTGTTAGGTGCCCCCGCACCAATCGGGTCGAAATTTTTAGCACAAGTTGATAGTAGTGTTAGATGAAATTTACCAAAATATTATTTTTGGAAAACCATTTTTACGGGAGTTATGGGGGTAAAAAGAAAAATAAAAAAAAATTTTTTTCTCGAGAACGGATAAACCGATTTTCATGAAAAAAATATATGTTATGGCTTTTGATGGTGCAAATGTGGGAAAAAATTATTGAACCCATTTGTCGAAAAAAAGTGGTGAAAAAATGTTTTCAAAATAAAAAAAAAATTTTTTTTAGGGGATGTTCCAGAGGCACACCCATTTTCTTCCAAATAAATGCTTATATGCCCCTTTAAAACATATCCAATTTTCAAAGCGGTCGGAAGGGTACAACATACTCAAAATTGATAATCATTGGCAGACTGCGGGCGGCGCGTAGTCTATGTAATGAAGCACGACTTTTTTGTAAATATTTCGTGCAAAGATGAGATTACCTTCTCCCCCTCATTTTCGAGGGTGCTGAACACGATGCAAGTGGTGGGAGAAGCTTTTGACCGCCGCAACCCCCTGCAACTTTTTTGAAAAAATTTTTTAAAATAAAATTTTTTTTATGAGATGTTCTTGAAGAATGAAGACTAAGAAAAGTCTCATCAATATAGAGTAACCTGATTCGTGAGAGGCAGGAGGACTCACGCAAAAAAGTCAACCCGAATTGTGAGAGGCAAGGGGACTCATAATAACCAAGCACCTCGACTAATGAGGGGCAAGGGAACTTACAATAAACAAACGACTATTTAGAGGCAAGGAGACTCACGATAAATAAACACCCCGACTCATGAGAGGCAAGAGGACTCACAATAAACAGGCACCTTCACTAGTGAAAGGCACTGTAACCTCCTCGTAGTGGACTTTGAAAACTAGTTCTTTCGTAGGCTGACTGCGGACGTCATCCTTGCAAAATCTTCAGATTTTCAAACTAGATTTTGTTTGACCCCACAGTTGACGTCAGAGAATTTTTGCACCACACTTCTTGAAGTTTGATACTGATTTAAATGGTAGGGTTGTAATGGCCGCCAGTGACCGTTGTAGTAAGATGTAGTAATGAACCGCTAGTCTATGTAATAAAGGCAGAAATAGTGTAAATATTTCTTGCAAAGACGAAATTATCTTCCTCCGTCCGTTTTCGAGGGTGTTGAACACGATGCAAGTGGTGGGAGAAGTTTTTGACCGCCGAAAACCTCCTTATGGATCTCTTTGTTTTCCATACGGGTCTGGAGAGTCATTTATCAACGGGTTATACTTGAAATAACATGGAAGATGATTATAGAGTAAGTTGAGTCCAGACAGCAGGTCTAGGGGGTTAATTAAACCCTTCCGAGGAGTGGAAAATCATTTTTTATCAAATAATTCGGGTTCAAACGCGTTTCCCCCGTTTTTGGGCTGATCATGGGAAAAATATTCATTTTTAGCTCCAACCCCTCTTCATCTCTCAAACGGTGAGTGAGAGGTGATTTCTGCCCGTTTGAGGGGGTTGGAGCTAAAAATAAATATTTCTCCTGTGATCAGCGACCCCAAAAAAGAGGTATACGTATTTGAACCGAATCATCTGAAAAAAAAAAAAAACTACACCTCTCCATATTATTTCAAGTATAACCCGTTGATAAATCACTCCCCAAATCCGTTTATATATGAAAACATAAAGGGATCCAAGAGGGATGGCCGTTTCAGGGGGTTGCGGCGGTCAAAAACTTCTCCCACCACCTGCATCGTGTTCAGTACCCTCGAAAACGAAGGGGGGGAGGTAATCTCGTCTTTGCACGAAATATTTACAAAAAAGTCGTCTTATAATGCTTCATTACATAGACTACACGCCGCCCGCAGTCTGCCAATGATTATCAATTTTGAGTATGTTGTACCCTTCCGATCGCTTTGAAAATTGGATATGTTTTAAAGGGGCATATAAGCATTTATTTGGAAGAAAATGGTGGGTGTGCCTCTGGAACATCCCCTAAAAAAAAAATTTTTTTTAATTTGAAAAAATTTTTTCACCACTTTTTTTTGACGAATGGGTCCAATAATTTTTTCCCACATTTGCACCAAGCCATAACATATATTTTTTTCATGAAAATCGGTTTACCCGTTCTCGAGAAAAAAATTTTTTTTCATATTTCTTTTTACCCCCATAACTCCCGTAAAAATGATTTTCCAAAAATAATATTTTGGGAAATTTCATCTAACACTACTATCAACTTGTGCTAAAAATTTCGACCCGATTGGTGCGGGGGCACCTAACACATGCTTATCCTGCTATGCCCTTTAAACACGAAATATTTAAAACATATTAAAATCTAGAGAATTACAAGAACCAGTATCTAAAATCTTTAAACTTTGTTTAGCTGTGGCAACAGTCATATCCTTTAAATCTGGGGATACGTTGTTCATAAGGAGCTAGATACGAAACGGCTGATTTGAATGCTGAAGTGCGATGTCTTGGAATTGATATGGAGTTCTCAATGCCCCTCAAAGCTCTCCGATGAACATTATTACGCCATTCAAGTTTCTGAAGCAAATACTGTGGTTTTTATTGCGTATAATGTTTAAAGTAAAACACACAAAGGGAAGAAACCTTCTCTCATTCATTTTTAATACTTTCAAATCACGGTAAAAAGGCGTTTATAATTTCTCTATGGAACATGTGTAATATTAAATTCAGTTATTTTGCAATTTTTATAAACGAAACATTTTTAATAATTAAAACATGCCCCATAGATAATGTCGGCATAGCTAATATGGCTCAACAAGCATGATTCTAGTTTTGCTATCCAGGCTATCTGTAAGAAACTATACCCATTTTAGCGAAAAATATGCTTAAACACCTCGCTAACATGCCCATCAAATTTTAGCGTTCTGTCCAGTCACAAACACAATTTATTTTACTTTAATGGTTCTGGATATAATTGAAGTAATGGATCTTTGAACTGACGTCATCATTCTCCTTTGCCTGAACTAATTCATTGAAGAATGACAATGATTTCGCACCAATGGTATAGCAAATTTTTATTAAGATGCGTATTGGAAATTAATAAATAATAATAATAATATTAATAGTTGTAAATTAGACTAGACTACAGTATTGGACACTGTCAGTAGGTTCAATGAGTAAATATGAACAATCAAACAGGTAAAATATAAAATATAAAATATGAAATATGAAATATGAAATATGAAATATGAAATATGAAATATGGAATATGGAATATGGAATATGGAATATGGAATATGGAATATGGAATATGGAATATGGAATATGGAATATGGAATATGGAATATGGAATATGGAATATGGAATATGGAATATGGAATATGGAATATGGAATATGGAATATGGAATATGGAATATGGAATATGGAATATGGAATATGGAATATGGAATATGGAATATGGAATATGGAATATGGAATATGGAATATGGAATATGGAATATGGAATATGGAATATGGAATATGGAATATGGAATATGGAATATGGAATATGGAATATGGAATATGGAATATGGAATATGGAATATGGAATATGGAATATGGAGTATGGAGTATGGAGTATGGAGTATGGAGTATGGAGTATGGAGTATGGAGTATGGAGTATGGAGTATGGAGTATGGAGTATGGAGTATGGAGTATGGAGTATGGAGTATGGAGTATGGAGTATGGAGTATGGAGTATGGAGTATGGAGTATGGAGTATGGAGTATGGAGTATGGAGTATGGAGTATGGAGTATGGAGTATGGAGTATGGAGTATGGAGTATGGAGTATGGAGTATGGAGTATGGAGTATGGAGTATGGAGTATGGAGTATGGAGTATGGAGTATGGAGTATGGAGTATGGAGTATGGAGTATGGAGTATGGAGTATGGAGTATGGAGTATGGAGTATGGAGTATGGAGTATGGAGTATGGAGTATGGAGTATGGAGTATGGAGTATGGAGTATGGAGTATGGAGTATGGAGTATGGAGTATGGAGTATGGAGTATGGAGTATGGAGTATGGAGTATGGAGTATGGAGTATGGAGTATGGAGTATGGAGTATGGAGTATGGAGTATGGAGTATGGAGTATGGAGTATGGAGTATGGAGTATGGAGTATGGAGTATGGAGTATGGAGTATGGAGTATGGAGTATGGAGTATGGAGTATGGAGTATGGAGTATGGAGTATGGAGTATGGAGTATGGAGTATGGAGTATGGAGTATGGAGTATGGAGTATGGAGTATGGAGTATGGAGTTGGAGTATGGAGTATGGAGTATGGAGTATGGAGTATGGAGTATGGAGTATGGAGTATGGAGTATGGAGTATGGAGTATGGAGTATGGAGTATGGAGTATGGAGTATGGAGTATGGAGTATGGAGTATGGAGTATGGAGTATGGAGTATGGAGTATGGAGTATGGAGTATGGAGTATGGAGTATGGAGTATGGAGTATGGAGTATGGAGTATGGAGTATGGAGTATGGAGTATGGAGTATGGAGTATGGAGTATGGAGTATGGAGTATGGAGTATGGAGTATGGAGTATGGAGTATGGAGTATGGAGTATGGAGTATGGAGTATGGAGTATGGAGTATGGAGTATGGAGTATGGAGTATGGAGTATGGAGTATGGAGTATGGAGTATGGAATATGGAATATGGAATATGGAATATGGAATATGGAATATGGAATATGGAATATGGAATATGGAATATGGAATATGGAATATGGAATATGGAATATGGAATATGGAATATGGAATATGGAATATGGAATATGGAATATGGAATATGGAATATGGAATATGGAATATGGAATATGGAATATGGAATATGGAATATGGAATATGGAATATGGAATATGGAATATGGAATATGGAATATGGAATATGGAATATGGAATATGGAATATGGAATATGGAATATGGAATATGGAATATGGAATATGGAATATGGAATATGGAATATGGAATATGGAATATGGAATATGGAATATGGAATATGGAATATGGAATATGGAATATGGAATATGGAATATGGAATATGGAATATGGAATATGGAATATGGAATATGGAATATGGAATATGGAATATGGAATATGGAATATAAAATATGGAATATAAAATATAAAATATAAAATATAAAATATAAAATATAAAATATAAAATATAAAATATAAAATATAAAATATAAAATATAAAATATAAAATATAAAATATAAAATATAAAATATAAAATATAAAATATAAAATATAAAATATAAAATATAAAATATAAAATATAAAATATAAAATATAAAATATAAAATATAAAATATAAAATATAAAATATAAAATATAAAATATAAAATATAAAATATAAAATATAAAATATAAAATATAAAATATAAAATATAAAATATAAAATATAAAATATAAAATATAAAATATAAAATATAAAATATAAAATATAAAATATAAAATATAAAATATAAAATATAAAATATAAAATATAAAATATAAAATATAAAATATAAAATATAAAATATAAAATATAAAATATAAAATATAAAATATAAAATATAAAATATAAAATATAAAATATAAAATATAAAATATAAAATATAAAATATAAAATATAAAATATAAAATATAAAATATAAAATATAAAATATAAAATATAAAATATAAAATATAAAATATAAAATATAAAATATAAAATATAAAATATAAAATATAAAATATAAAATATAAAATATAAAATATAAAATATAAAATATAAAATATAAAATATAAAATATAAAATATAAAATATAAAATATAAAATATAAAATATAAAATATAAAATATAAAATATAAAATATAAAATATAAAATATAAAATATAAAATATAAAATATAAAATATAAAATATAAAATATAAAATATAAAATATAAAATATAAAATATAAAATATAAAATATAAAATATAAAATATAAAATATAAAATATAAAATATAAAATATAAAATATAAAATATAAAATATAAAATATAAAATATAAAATATAAAATATAAAATATAAAATATAAAATATAAAATATAAAATATAAAATATAAAATATAAAATATAAAATATAAAATATAAAATATAAAATATAAAATATAAAATATAAAATATAAAATATAAAATATAAAATATAAAATATAAAATATAAAATATAAAATATAAAATATAAAATATAAAATATAAAATATAAAATATAAAATATAAAATATAAAATATAAAATATAAAATATAAAATATAAAATATAAAATATAAAATATAAAATATAAAATATAAAAATATAAAATATAAAATATAAAATATAAAATATAAAATATAAAATATAAAATATAAAATATAAAATATAAAATATAAAATATAAAATATAAAATATAAAATATAAAATATAAAATATAAAATATAAAATATAAAATATAAAATATAAAATATAAAATATAAAATATAAAATATAAAATATAAAATATAAAATATAAAATATAAAATATAAAATATAAAATATAAAATATAAAATATAAAATATAAAATATAAAATATAAAATATAAAATATAAAATATAAAATATAAAATATAAAATATAAAATATAAAATATAAAATATAAAATATAAAATATAAAATATAAAATATAAAATATAAAATATAAAATATAAAATATAAAATATAAAATATAAAATATAAAATATAAAATATAAAATATAAAATATAAAATATAAAATAAAATATAAAAATATATATATAAATATAAAATAAAAACTTTACACACACTTGTATTATCTTTTGGCAATATTTTAATTACTCCCACGTCCAGTGGAAGTATAGTAACGACAAAAAATTTTTTTAAAATTTTTATGGTCCAAATAGGCTTAAAATGTCATGAAACGTCGAGATTTTAAGTTTGAGCGAAAAAAAATTTCTGTCTGTCTGTCGGTCTGTCTGTAACTTTTTTTGTGCGCACGTTTGCTCTGGAACCGTTTAAGATGTTGACTCGAAATTTGGTACATATATGTACTTTAACGAGATCTAGAACTGGATTATATTTTCATCTTGTTCAGTCGAAGGGTTGGAGGGTAAATTAAGGTAAATTTGAGGTAAATGGGTAAATCAAGCAGGTAAGAGTGCATGAAACTGGTATTTAGTATATACAAGAGAAGCTGAGGTCTCAAAAAAATTTTTGGCATTAGCCAACCATTACCACCCCCACCTCCTTATTAAAGGGGATGAAAAAAAATGTGATTTAGTGCATGTACAGGAACCAGAAACCTCAAAATATTTTTTTACTTCATCCACCCCCCCACTACCACCCACCTATCACCACCCCCACCCCACTATTCGATGTGGGGTATCGTTTTATGGATTTGTGGGGTAGAGGATTTCAAATATTATATTATTAAAGTTCCATAAACAATTATTTTCACATACAAAGTTTTTTTGTTGTGAGTGACTTGGATAGAGAATCTGGATGTGGAAGTAGTGATTCCTTCGGTAGCGGTTTTTTAATTACACTTTCATTTACACTAAAATATAAATTTTTGAAAATATTTATTCATTCATATATACCACCTCCATAAAAGTTTATTTTAGGTCCGATTTACATCGTTTTTTTTTAACGTGGGTGCATTCTTGTTTTCATTACATTTTATAAAACATAAAAGCTCGGCCTACTGCGGTTTTTTTACGGAAAATGAATAAACCTTATTAGCAATTTTTTTATTTCTAATCTGAATACTCCACTGGATTTGGCCTCAAATGAGTTTGTACCAAATTTCGTGAAAGAATAACTATTTTTGGATTTTTCCGGTAAGAAATAGAAATTCTGAAATTGACAAAGAAAATACACTGTTGCTCGGGATTGCGTATTTAAAAGAGTACCTTGACTCAAACAAGACAAATGAATATTTAATCTAAAAATACTAACTATACATTGTGTCCCAGGATAGATGTAACAAGAGGTGTAATGGACCAAAAATTTTGGAATTTTGGAATGGTATTTGGGGATTGAGTTCTGCTTGTTGTAAAACTGAAGTATACCAAAAATTATTTGATTTGGTGTTCTACGGGGTGTTTTATTAGCAAAGTTGTAAAAATCACCACTAATAAAGTACCTTTATTTTTCAAAATATGAAAAAATCCAACTAAGAAAAGTTATGCAATTTTATACCTCTATATCAAATTTCAGGAATATAAAATTATTTTTTTGAAACTTCCCATTTTTTGAGTAGATTGGTTGCCCTTGGTAGAAAGAGCCTTACGAAGAAATAATAGTGGTTACAGTAAACACTATTAAATGTCCTTGTCATTCATTTGAGGAGAAAGTTGACAAATTGTATTCTTACACAAAGATCTTCACTTTCAGTGATCGTTGAATGATAACTAGTTTTCACTGCCATCCATACTCATTCCACAATGTTTATTTGTTTTGTATATAACTCATAGTAAATTCATATTTAAAGTTGTCTAGGAGCAAATGTTAATCATCCACTTCTCATAGCCTACTTTTAGCTTCTACATAACTTTAAATATTAATTCACAAAAAATAATTTCTATGCAGTTTTAATTGAATGGTTCAAAATAAAATACTAATTTATTGAAAAAATGGGAAGTTTAAAAAAAAAAATTATATTCCTGAAATTTTGTATAGAGGTATAAAATTTCATTCTAAATAACTTTTCTTAGTGGAATTTTTTCATATTTTGAAAAATAAAGGTATTTTATTAGTGGTGATTTTTACAACTTTGCTTATAAAACACCCTGTAGAACACCAAATCAAGTCATTTTTGGTATACTTTAGTTTTACAACAAGCAGAATTCAATCCTCAAATACCATTCCAAAATTCCAAAATTTTTGGTTCATTACACCTCTTGTTACATCTATCTTGGGACACACTGTATATTCAATCAAAAATGAAAATTTAATTAAAATATTAATTGTTATCTGCGCAATTCTATAAAAACCCACTCTGGTTGTGCAAAAAACAGAGAGCTCTAAAATATTGCATTTAAAAGCATTTTCAGGTAATCACTCCTGACGAATGATATAATTGCCCATAGCGACTAAAGCTCGCCACAGGTGATTCAAAATTTCAGTAAATATTATTACGAAAACATATGTTTCAAAGTTAAATCGGCATTACTCATCTAAGTCCTCTTCTAAGGGTTGTAACAAATCGCCCCGAGAGTGGAAAAATAACTGTCGAACGTTGCAGAAGACACGACTGACGCCTTTGTCATATAAATTTTGATTGCGTCCTTTAGAAATAAGGTGGTAGGAACGTCCACACTTCCATGGCACTATTTCCAGTTGATTAATTGAATTGATAGAAAAATGTTTCATTTTAATTTAATTATAATTTATTTAATTAAATGAAATAATGAACAGAATTTTTACACTTAAAACTGTTGCTATTTATACCGCTGACAACTTGCATTTGCTTGTTTTCCATAAACAAGTCTCTTAACAGATAACTTTTGTCAAACACACTGTATAAATAAATAAATTTTCATTCAATTTTGTTGATATATATTCCCATTTACATACGTCCTTAGCAGTAGCAGAATCAGCATTACTAATTATATCGTTAGTGACAGCTCTTTTGTATACATTTTATTGTTTTTGTATTTGTTCTGGCCAAACAAAGGGGAAAATGAAATTTATTCCAATTAATAACCAGTGACAGATTTCACAATAATATAGCATGCCTTTTTTACTTATATTTTGTAAATTTTAATTAAAGGGATTTGAATGGAAAAAAATAATTGTTAATGTAACACCGATAAATCAACAAAAAATAAGTGCACCCACGAAATTTTAAAACTGTTGCTACCGTTATTTCATTGTTAAAACAAATTGAAATGTTAGGTGCTGTTGAAGTTTCAGTTGAGCTGGTTAATGATCTCTTACTCTGTGAGGATACTTTTTTGTCAAACAGAAACAGAAACGTCCGTAAGATATTTTTTTTATAACTTTTACTGCTTCTGGGATATAGTCTCATATTTTATTACTTCATCGCAAACTTTCGACTATATGCTCACTAAATTAGTGTGAAATATTTTTAAGTTTTCCCGTTGAGTAGGAGAATATTGGTTCTCTCCCTTCTCACACACTCATTGTAGTAGCTCTTTAATAATCGGAATATTGTCATTCAATATATTGCTATTCCAACACCTGGTAATGGATCCAGTCCTTAAAGTGTATATTATTAGAGAGAAACTTGTTCAAGTTACCATACTAGCGTCTAACTACATGAGATTGTTGTTGGTTGAAGAATGGCTCATAATGTTAAATTTTCCCATTGGTAATATGTATAAATCAAAAGATCGGGCTAAAAGTAAGGTATACAATTGTTCAATAATAATAAATCGTCTTTAATAGAGAAACAAAATAAAATTTCATCATGGGCGTAGCGTAGGGGGGAATGGGGGGTAAGTTATCTCCCCCCCACAACTTTGTCAGACTTGGCAAAAGTTGGACAGAAGTTGGAAATTTGAGATATAAGTTGGCAATTTTTATTTCGGCGAAAAAACATTTTTTTGGATTTTCTCTCTCTCGCTCATCAATATTTTGGAGGAATTATTATTTATTTATTTACAAAGTTGGCTTCTTAAGTTTAGGGAGTTAACAAATTTGAAAAATAACCCCCCAACAAAATTGGCTCGCTACGCCTCTGAATTTCTTTAAACTAAAGGGCGAAGTTTAGCTTAACAGCTATTCTTATGATGGTATATCTGCAGTTTGTATTTCATATTTATTTACTTCTAGAATTCTCTATTTATTTTCTGTTTATAAATATCCTCTTCAGACCCCACGTACACATATGTGTACAAATTGAATAAAATTTGTTTGTCCTATCTCAAGTTTTTAAATTTAAATTTAGTGCTCTAATTGTCATCTATATACACGCAGTTGTGCGTAGTATTAAGGAAAATAGGTTAGTTACAATCCATGCCCCGACAAGAACACGTGAACATTGATGGTTTTGAACAAGATCGAAAAATGTTGACAAGACGAGGTAAATCTATTTATATTTTTTATTACAAAGCCCATCCAGTGAATTTGATTCATTTACTACTTAGTTAAAAGATGTTTCTAAATCATTTAATACCTATTTTTCTCCAAAGTTCTTTTATTTTGAAGATTTTGATTGATAAACAAATTTGTCCACAAATGTGGATGTTAGGTCTAAGCATCTAACCCAATTTGTACACATTTGTTTACGATCGGTCTCAAAGACAAAAGACAGTGATTATTTAATTTTCCATTACAGGGGGGCAAAAATTATCTAAGTGAACAAGAACTCCAAGAAATCCTAAATAATAGTGATTTTTATGAAACAGATAATGACGAAGACTATCAAGCAAGTTTACCTGGAAGTTCTGATACTAATAGTACAGATAATGAAATAGTGGAAAGTGAACCAAATGCAATACCTGTAAATGAGGAAAACGAAGGAGGACTTGAAACTAACGATGAACAAGAATTAGTAGAATCCAGCAGTGGGAGAACAAGTGTCTTGTCGCTTGATAGCTCAGTACTGCGCTAACTACAAATACGACGAGTGGTCGATCTCGTGGAAGAGTTATTGAAAGAGGTAGAGGTAGAAGAGGTAGAGGTGGAGGCAGAAGAAGAGGTGCAGGCAGAGGAAGAGGTGGAGGAACTTTAGAAAACCGACCAGTCAGTTCTGAATGAAGCAAAACGAATCAGTTTTTGCCAGATTTTCCTGTTTATAACCAAACGGAAAATGAAAACCTTAATAGGGATGTCTTAACGCCAGTTAAATATTTCAATCATTATTTTGATGATGTACCACCTACAAAACGGGTATGTGTGGGAAGACCAGGAAAAGTGACATTACCAGCTAAAGAAGTGAGAAAATTGGGCTCTGAACATTTACCTATTGCAGAGAATCTAAAAGATGCTGCCAAATGGAGAAATGAGAATTGTTCCGGCAGAACAGAGTTAGATGTTCAAAATGTAATATTTTTTTGTGTATTTTGAAAGATAGAAATTGTTTTTTGAATTCCATGCCTAATTTTTAAACATTTTGAATAAAAAGACATCTCAAATGTGTTATTTCATAATTCCCAGTTAAACTATTCAATAAGATGATATTGTCATTGAAACCTAATGACCACATGTGCACATTTATTTTTGAAAAAGCAATATCAAAATTACAAAAAATTCTACATATCCTTTTTACTAAGAGCCTATACATCTTAAAAAATGCTAAATATTTTAATTTTTAAAGAGAATGTACTCTCGGGTCTGAAGATGATATAACTGTTTGCTGAGTAAAATTCAAACGTTTCATTGCATACTTAAACATTTACTATTTTTACTAATTTGACCCCCTCAAATTAATTTATCATTAAAATAAATGTTTTTCGAAAACGAATCATTTTACCGGTATCAAAGAAGGGTACCTATTTTTACCTATATGAGTCTCCGTTAAAGCTTGGGGCATTCCACTAATGTTATTTTGCCTCAAACTTGACGCCTTCGAAGTATTGTTTCATGTTTCTAGCATATCCTGTACATGCAACTTTTATTTGAGCTAACCAAATATGATATACTTTAGAAACATGTTTGTTAAAGGTCATCTAATTTATTATTACCGATACTTTTCCCTAAAGGTCGCAAAAGTTCATTCAGGAAAATATTTCAACGGGAAACAAGTCTTATAAATAATAAATGCATGGATTAAAGTAAGTTGAAATATGTCTGGCCTTCGGTGTTACATAGTTCACCAAAATTATGAAATTATCATCTAGTACCGAATAAATATTTTAACAACTAATTGGAAATAACTCTTTCCTTTTCTGACATTTACCAGAAAGAATGTTGAATATAGAGTTTAACATTAGAGAAAAAATATATTTCAAAGATATTCGTATTGACTGTTCTACTTATTTCGATATTTAGCGAGCAAATTTCGTACTCCAAAGTTTAGTTGAGTTAAGGATTAAAGTGAATAAACTCTTTTTGGAAAATGCTGACGTTTCGATACGTTTTATCATCATCACTTGCTAAATAAAAGCACTTATATGGATATAAAAATACTTTTAGGAACATAAAATTAAAATATAAGTCAACAAGACTAAAAAACTCTGTGTTATTAATTTAAATAGATGAATGCATGTATTAACTGATTTCTAAATATTTTTCAAATAGATGGTTTGTAAAAGATTATTTTGAAAATTAGAAGAAATGTTTATTTCAAAATGATATACATATTTCTCAAATTAGAATATTACTAAGAGATTTCGACGAAGTAGGGTAGAATGGACAACCGGAAATATTGTAACCTCAATACTCCTGCATCCAATCTGATTTTCCACCCTAAGAAAACTGATGAATTGCTTCCAATTGTGTTTTGAAGAGATACCAGAATCATTCAGCACATTATTATGAGGAAATGGACAAATACGCCTTCAGTCGGTGGGTGAATAACAGGTTTGTTATTAAATTCAACATTTTGTTATTTGCTAAATATTTTTCTTAAAAGTGGACAATACAATACCACTGGACTGTAATAAAAATTGCTAACAAAAAACGTCCTTAAGTGAACTGAAAAATGGCAAGTTTTAAAATATGGATAAAATCAAAACTATTGATTTCTAAGATTTGCCATGATTTTAACTTTTATGAACAAAAAAGAATTTAACAAAAGTTAAAACAATAATTAAGAAAACTTATTTGCTAAATAATTTTAGGCCACGTAAAAACCTTTATAAAATTAATAGTGTGTTTCTCGTTCTAACCTGAGACACCTACATATTGCAGTTTGCTTTTCTTGTACATCATTTTATGTTTGTGTGCTTAGTCAAAATCCTTAGTAATATTTAAGTCTTAATTTGTAATAATATAATTTACATATAATATGACAGTTTATATACCGTAAAAACGGGGCGACTTGAAAATCCGGGGTGAGATGATACGTCGGCTCGCATTAAATTTGATTAATTAGCGACATCTTGTGGTTACTAGCAAACATGCGTACTGATTAGAGATGCATGTGGAAGGTTTCTGACTATCATAATCAAACATTTATAGCTGTTGAAACACCCACCTGTTGCTGTAGAAGGCGAATAAAAAACGGTAAGAAAATCCACCTTTTTTTAATTGTCAAATACTTCCATGTGCATAGATAAGATAGATAAAAGTTAGAGCATTTAGATATTTTTTTCTGGTGCCTATTTATCTGGCCACAATATCTTAACCTCATTTTGTTAATGTTGAACTCCTTGCTTCAGTGGCGTACCACTTTTTTTATTTTAAGGGACGGCTTGAAATAAAATGGTACGTAAGTATAAAAGGCTGATGGGATCCAGACGCTACCGAAACTATTCGAACGATACCCTTAGAAGGGCCGTAAACATATACCGGACTACTGGACGTACCCTTGCTTTCATTGGGGAAGAATATGGAATCCAATATTATTGTGCATAAATGACCATAAAATGATGATTTAATCCCTTTTATTAAGCCGAAAACTAAATGCAGACCACTTACTTGTACCATTTTTTGCATATTTGTGTTTCATCTAGCCCCTATATGAGACTGAGTATAAAATCAAATTGAATTTCGACCATATTTCAAACCGCCCCATAACGGGGTGACTTGACAAATGACCTTTGAAATTTTTTTTTTAAAATTGGGAGGGGTTGGATGGAAAACTCTTACGACAATCTGTTTTCCACGGTTCAGAGAGTTGCTAAAAATTTTTTGTTTCGCTTTTCCGTTGCTAGAAACGCTTTGCACATCTACAATTTGTCAAAAAAGTAGTCAAGTCACCCCGGTTTACGGTACCTCTGGCGATCACCTTGCATGACGGGTATGACTCAGTTCAATTGCTATTTTATACATGTTCCAGATTTTAAATACAAATTTCCATCTCCATCGAAGCGGCACCTTACGGTGACTACCAGAGGTGTGTAAACTATCATGTTTTACATAAATTATGTTTTATTATAATTTTAAAGCAAACAGTTCTTGATTAAGCTCACAATAATACGATGTGCAAGATTTTGAAACTGTAGTATAGAGTATGTCTTTCAGGTAGATCAGGTGATATATCAATTTAACTTTAAAACGTTATTAAGGGATTTTTTTTATGAGATTAAACGAAACGGAACTAGTGAAAGTTACAGTTAGGCGCTGTCGGCTGTGAATGCCTAATCTATACTGATATATGGGAGACAGTTTGTATATTCGAGGTAATCTCGAAAACTACTTTACCGGTTTGTATGATTCTCCCCCTAATGGTAAGCTTATTTCCTTCCGGTGGCCATAAAATAGCTTGCTATGGTGGTGTATCGAATAAAATTTTAATTAAACAGGCATTGATAAAGATAATGAGAGTACATTTATTATTCCATTTGATCATATTCAGAATTTAGGACAGGTTAAATAAGTACTTACTCTCTGAATTTGAATTAAAACATTAATGAACAATTTAGTTATTGAAATGCATAAGACAAAATTTCATTTGCAGCATAAAATGTGTTGGTTAGTGTAATGGTTTCAACAATAATTGTATTGCTCCCATCAGGGGCGGATGGGGTCAGTCCAACCGACCTTGGCAATTTTAGGGAATCGGCCCAATCAAGCGTGAAACTAGAACATCAAATTTGAGTGGGCCAGGGAAAAATATATATATTTTTTTGGTGGGTCAGGGCTTAAGGGGAAAAATGCGCCGCAGTCAAAAATTTTGTATTTTTCAAGGTCAAACGCTCTAAAATGAAAAGTTAGAAATTCGAGTAGCAAAAACATTTTCTTCGAAAAATAGGTTTCGTCAAATGAATTTTCCTTTTTTTCATGCAATTGCAAAAATTACTTAAAGGTCAAAGTACTAACACGTAATCTGACAACCACGGTCTAAAGCAGACTGCTACCATCTTGGTAATATCTTTAAAAACGCCACTAAACATCCATACTTTTTATGAAAATTTATTGACATTGAAAGACAAAGAACGAAATAAAAAAATTTAAACATTTTAACAGTATAACAGTGAATAATAAATCAATAATAATTATGACTAATATTGTCTACATAAACATCTCGAAACATTAAAAAAAACAAAAAAGTTCCAGAGGTCAAAAGAAAAAGAAAGAAGACGCCATAATACATCAGAACTTTCTTAAGCAAACTTGCAGAATTTGGAACCAACATGCAAAATTAGGTTATTAAGTTAATAACTTTTTATAAATGATAAATGACATCTGGCATTTATGTCAGTGGCCGAGATAGCAGCCTGAAAATATTTCGTTCTAAGTAAGGAATAAAGAGAGAAAAGAGCTGCTGTTTAAATTTCTTTTGGCCGTCGGGTTTTTTATCCGCCGGTATGAATACCTATTTACCTCGGACCGGTCCTGCCCAGTCCCAGAGCCACCGGCCCGACGGGAATTTGCCCGTTAGCCCCCCCCTTCCCATCCGTCCCTGGCTCCCATATAACATGGACTTGATTTGTATAATTCTAACCTACGTGAGTCATATTGCAAATTTTAACCTTGTCTTGTAGTCGGGGAGCCCTCCCTAGCTGTACGTGCACCCCCTCCCGATCCTTGGGGATAATGTTTTTCATAAAGATTAAAGCCTAAGGGACAATTTAAGACATGTTCTAAAAAAAACTGGCTGTATTTTCAAAATGGCGGCCATATGTAAAAAAAAACTGTTGTTAATGTTGTTTTTGTCATTTAACACAAAAACTAAAAAAGATGGACAAAAATTTTTTCCACAAAAAACAACGTACATAAAATTTTCTAGAATTTTGTTACAATACAATATTTTGATAGGAGTTACCATTTTCCAGATAGATGAGTCCAAAATTAAAAAAACATGGAAATTCATATATCGCTAAATCACTTAGAGGAAATAACTGTGACAATTATTGTAAGGCGATAATATAACTTTATATTATTAACATGACAAAAAATAAAATAAACTGAAAAAACATTAATAATAATAATATTATAATTTGCAGAAATTTATTTCAAAAACGGTAACAACGGTATCTGGAAAACGGTAACTCCTATCCAAATATTGTATAGGAACAAAATTGTAGAAAATTTTATGCGCTTTATGTTTTGTGCAGAAAGTTTTTCTCCATCTTTTTTAGTTTTTGTATTAAATATCCAAAACAATATTTGCAATTTTTTTTAAACGGACGCCATTTTGAAAGTACAGCCAGTTTTTCTTTTTGGGACAGATCTGTTCCTTAGGCTTTAATCTTTATGAAAAACATTGTCCCCAAGGATCGGGGGGGTGCACACACATTTAGGATGAGCTCCCGTAGTATTGTGTTCTAACTATGGTACTGATTTTGTGGAATAAAGGAATATTTCAAAAAAAAATTAATATGTATATAAAAGAGAAGTTAATATTTGTTTAATTAACACTTTCACTGCCATTGGTGTGCTAGTGCATCTACCTGGGGTTTAATTCGATTTTTATTTGTTTGTAGATAAGATATATAACTAAAAATCTTGCAAGCTAAATTTCTTTCTTTACTTCTTCTTGTTTTTCTGTATATTCCATCTATAGATTTATTATTTAGAGCGATCTTTTGAAGTGACAGAGGGCCCAGAATACTTCCTTGTATTACACCAATGTCAACTCTCAGATCTTCAGAGTGCTCATCAAAATCATTCACAATGCTTTCTATCGATCAAATATAATCTTAATAAATCATAATATTTTCCGCGCAGACCATAACATTTTAGTTTGTCAGCAAAATAGCATGGTTAACATAATCAAATTCCTTTGATAAGTTCACAAAAAAGAGTCATTACTTTGGTGCTTTTTTTATTTTTTAACAGATCGAGATAAACTAGGTATGTATCACATGTTACTAAAACGACATTCTTTTAACCATCTGTTAAGTTTCAACGAGTTCCGGTTTCAACGGAAGTTCCCCTGCTTTTGATTCCTCAATTAAACACCCTGTATATTTTCATGTTTTTGGAATATAGAGGTCATTCTGACTGCCATATGGCTGGGCCAATTTTATGATCCCTTTGGCCATTTTAAAATTTTCCACCAATTTTAATTTTTAATCTAATGTTCCGCGCGACTAGGGATTCCGATTTCCAGACTCTTATTCATCTCCCGCAATCGGGAAATAAAAATTGAAGTTCCCGAGAAATAATAAATTTTATAAATATTTGCTGAAAAACATATTTTTTTGCATCAAAATATTTGTTATTCTTGTCAAATATACATTTTTTTTAAATGTGATTGTGTTTTCTTCTTTTGGCAAAAAAAAATCTCGAACTGTTTTATGTTTTATTTATTATTAAAAATAAACAACAACAGAAAATACCATGAAAAGTCTTACGAACCAAAGATATGTTCTTCTATAGGTTATAGAACTCTCTTATTCTCTCTCTCTTCGTCCTATTCATATTAAAAACAATTTTACAATAAATAAAGTATTTTTTTGCTTCAAAATATTTGTTAAATCTTGTCAGATATACAGTTTTTTTAAATATGATTGTGTTTTCTTCTTTTGGCAAAAAAAATCTTGAACTGTTTTATGTTTTATTTATTATTAAAAATAAACAACAGGAAAGACCATGAAAAGTCTTTCGAACCAAAGGTATTTTCTTCTATAATTTATAGAACTCTCTTATTCTCTCTCTTCGTCTTATTCATATTAAAAACAATTTTACAATAAATGAAGTATAGGATAACAAAACACAAAGGACCCCGGAACAAAACTCATGAAAATATTGATTCGGAGGAATCGGCTGAAATTTTGGTATTTTGTAGTTCAAGTCATGCTGATCAAAAGTTCTTATCACATCGGGCCAATCCTATGGACAGTTTTTGAGATACAGCTTGTCAAATTTAGGTAATTTGCGTCATTTTAGACATTCAAGAACTTTTTACTCTTGAACTATTAACTTTAGCAAAAAATTACAAGGGTCTAAATATTTTTGTCCAAGTCCAATAAAGCTCAAGAATTTTTTTCAAAATTTTTTTATCAATTTTTAGCTTAGGTAAAAAATATATGTCACATTTTGGCATGCTTCGGTGGGATTGGCTGAAACTTTGCTATTTTGTAGATAAAGACATGCTGATCAAAAATTCCTATTGCGCTGAGTCGATCCTATGAGCGATTTTCGCTCCAGGAGCGCTTGAAGGTCCTAACAACGAGGTAACGGGTAATCTATCTGTACGAGTTTATGAATGGCTTCCAGCATGTTTGTGTACTGCGTGCATGCATTTGTGTGTATGTATGGATCAGTATCTACAGGGTTTTCTGGAAATATCGATGTCAAATTTCTGGTGTAGATTCTACAAGCAAAAATATGTACGCAAATACCTTGAGCTACGGCCCTTTGAAAATTGCTCCCAAAAATTGATTATTATTTTATATTTCAGAAACCTTTTGATTTACAGGGACGTGACTTTATAAACATATTGACAATAATACAAGCTTATTTCAACATTACATTACATTACATTTTTTGTGCATGTACACAAACACACTGGAAGCCATTCATAAACACGTACATATAGATTACCCGTTACCTCGTTATTAGGACCCTCAAGCACTCCTGGAGCGAAAACCACTCATAGGATCGACTCAGTGCAATAGGAATTTTTGATCAGCATGACTTTAACTACAAAATAGCAAAGTTTCAGTAAATCTCACCGAAGTATGCCAAAATATGACATATATATTTTACCTAACCAAAAAATTGATAAAAAAATTCTGATTCTTAAGCTTTATTGGACTTGAACAAAAATATTTCGATCCTTGGAGTTTTTTGCTAAAGTTAATAGTTTAAGAGTAAAAAGTTCTTGAATGTCTAAAATGACGCAAATTACCTAAATTTGACAAGCTGTATCTCAAAAACTGTCCATAGGATTGGCTCGATGTAATAAGAACTTTTGATCAGCACGACTTGAACTACAAAATACCAAAATTTCAGCCGATTTCACCGAATCAACATTTTCATGGGTTTTGTTCCGAGGTCCTTTGGCTGCAAAAATTTTAAAATTAGGAAAGGGTTATGATATTAGCACAGTAATATGCAGTACCTGTAGATTTCAAAAAATGCAAAAACATACAGGGTGTTCCATTTAAAAATTAAAAGTAGGGATCACTTCCGGTGAATCCGGATGTCGTAGAAACTTGATAGACCAAAAAATGTTGTTTGGATAATATATAATACATACCTAGTTTCGTCTCGAAAAAATAAAGAATGGCGACCGGAAAGTGATTTCGTTGACACCCCATGGTGGGTAAGAGATAGAAGATAATTACTTTGTAAAAATATTGAAATTATTTTAGCTTTTTTTCAATGATTTTTAAGAACACTAACAAATAGGTCGATAGATCAATAGGTACAGAGCTGTTTTTGATAATCTCTTTCTTTATGTATTATTATAAATTATATATTTGGGAAACAACTTTCCGAAATACAGGTAATAGCGACATAACATTGGACATTTATTAAATTTTTTTTATATATTTACAAAATGATTATAGATATTCGCAGTCGGTCACGCCCGATTACAACTTCTATTGGTTATTTCATGTTTACAGGAAACTCTACAGTTTCTCAATATGTAAAATTTTCCGCATTACACCATCATCTTCTTATAGCAACCAGAGCAAATGTGCTAAAAACAGCATAATAAAGATAATACTTTTAAATTCTACTATAAAATAATTATAATAATTACTAAATGGAACACAAAACTTCATATGAAAGGCAAAAAAAGAAATAATTTTATTACTTATTTGCACTAAGATAAGATAAGCACATATTATGCAAATATAATGTCAAGATTTTAAAAAATATAGCTGGTTAGTTTTATTTATTCAGACTGTAGTAAATTAAAATGTTGTTAAACGCGATAATATAATAATACATATATCTGAAAAGTTTGCATTTCTAAATAACCCTGAGTAATTTTTTTCATGTGAAAAATCGGTGACTAAATTTTCCACGTAAGAGAAACCCAAATAATATTAGTATATAACCAGTCAACGAAATTAAGTATCTTGGAATTATAAGAATTATTTAAGTGGAAGTTTCATATTGATTACATCTTAAGAAAATGACATACTATATTTAGATAATTTGAGGATTTTGCATTCTCGGAACAAAAAACGTATTTATTAGAGCTCAGTGGAAATTAATTTTACGTATGGAGTTGAAGTGAAGTGTATGATATATACCTACAACTTCTGAAAGATATGTTTCATTGTGATTATATATAAATGATGCATAATAACAAAATTTGTCAAATATTCATTCAAATAGTGTTCTGTTAGAAGTCTAGACCGAAATGCTACTAAGGTTTTTAATTAACTTTAAAAAATACGAAATTTCATGAAAGTTTACTTAGTATCCACCACAAAGTTGGCTACATATGGGAAAAATTTGTATTATTGAGATTTCTAAAAAACGTATTATGGGTTCGTTCCTGCATGTTCGGCAACCAGAAAATATATTTTGACACATATCGCGTGATGTGGCGGGAATATAAAAAATAGTTGACGCTAGTACCGAAAAATGGGTTAAATTGGTAAGATACAGAAAAATGTTATTAAGGTACTTGTATTACTGATAATAGCGAATCTAGCGGTGGATTTAATAAATTAAGGCGCGAAAGAGATAAAATAAAAGGATTTGGCAACATTGTATTAAATACGATTGTCATAACTGTCATATACTAATCTGCTATATTTAATCCATTGAACTATATTTAACGAACTGGAATGGCAACGCTCATTTAAAGTTGCATGGCAGGTGCCGTAGCCGAGAGAGAGAGACTATGGTAAGTATCTCCATCTTTATCTGTTACGTGCGTTGTTATTAGTGGTTTGTTTATGTTTCTTTTCAATGGGGCTTTTGAATAAGGCCAATCGTGTAATGGACTTTGTGTGTATTAGACAAGGATAGGGATCTTTACTTAGCGCGAGTTACCTAACTACCCGATTTACACAAGGCGTTGGCCTTCCAGTTCGTTAAATATAGTTCAATGATTTAATCTGGCTATATTTCGTTCGTGCCGAGCCGAATTTTCCAATTTCGATGTGCAATTTACGATGAGGTTTAACTGGAAGTCTTCCTCTTTACGTCGCGACATCGTACGGCCGTCCCGTTGGTATTTTTCGAAAAATATGAACGTGTCAATATCGCATGTTTTTGTAATTTTTTTCGTTTCCGAAATGCCAGCGGTTTTTTACTATTTTTCGCAGATATCTCCGAAACGGTAAGAGCTAGCTCGAAATAAAAAATTAGATCAAACAGGCATTTTTCACTGCGAATCTTGTGTTGCCATAAGAATTTCGATTTCTCTTTTCGTTGCGGAGATATTTACTGAAATGTCGACGATGTAGGGCAAAAAATCGCAAATTTTGTGCTTCAAAAGTTGACAACTTCTTACAGCCAAAAGACTACTCTAGCTAATTTAAATAGAATTAAAGCTAAAACTTCTTTTTTTTATTTTTTGGATTCCGACAAAAATTAGGGAATTAGAGGCGGCGGAAATTGGGACTTTTTTTTCGGTAAAATTTCGAAATTTTATCACCGTAATTAATCTATAATTAATTAAAATCGATTTCAAATTTGATGTCCACTTTATATTATGTATTACCTAGATGCTTTATTAATCTCGGCCCTTCAAAACAAAGGTTTCTGACAAAATTATTTTTTTAAGATTTACATGGATTTTTTAGGAAAACGTGAAATTTTCTCCATTTACTCGAATATCTCGATATTTATCGGTTTTTCCGAAACATTTGTAGGCAACAAATGTAAAGAGCATTTATACTAATTTTTAGTTCTATACATTTTAAAAATTTAAATATTCGCAATGTTGCCAATCAATTTCAACATCTGATTTATTTACACAAATGTAGGACTTAAAATTGATTATAGTTCTAATAACTTTTGTTTCCGTGGCACTTCGTTATTGGCGGTGGGGGTAGTTTTAACCCCTGGGGGTGGGTTAGGTCACCTGATGTCAATATTTACCTATTTTATTCGAACTGACCAAAAAAAAAATCCGATATGACAAGCCCTCGCAAGCCTAGCCCCGGAAAATCGGAAAAGGGGTAATTTTCAGGTTTAGAGGTAGTGGGTGAAGGGTAGGTCGTGAAACACTATCACCATCGTATTCCTCGCCCTCAAAAACGGGGGTATACGGGGTTTCGTCTGATGTTCGTTATTTTCGTGGCATTTTGGTATTTGGGGTGGGGGTAGTTTCAACCCCTGGGGGTGAGTTAGGTCACCTGTGGTCAATATTTACTTATTTTATTCAAATTGACCAAGAAAAACCCGATCTGACAAGCCCTTGCAAGCCTCGGAAATTGCGGTGATTTTTTCGATTTAGAGGTAGTGGTTGGACGGTAAGTCGGAAAATATTATGACCATCATGTTTCCCGCTCTCGAAAACGGGAGGGGTTAATGTCTTGCGGTCCGGTCGCAGAACTTTTGAGTTTTTTGCCTTTTTCTGGTTAATCTCAAGGAACTACACTATCTGTATTAAAACTGAACTGAACTGAACTGAACTACTCCGCTAATTGAACTGTACTCCTCTTGCGCGGCCACTCTCTCTGCTTTTATACTCTTGACTAAGTAGTTCTGAATCTTTCTAGAAGTTCTCTAGATGTTTCTAGATGCCGCGCCATCTCTCGGATAATTACCGAACTAACTAACTTAATTGTTCTTTGTTACTTCTACATGGAACTTAGAGGGAACACCCATAGATGTCTCTGGGGGTAGAACATGTAATAGTATAATAAAATCAATTCCTTATAGAATGTAAGCAAATAGAAATACTCACCGAAACTGAGTGCTGGCGAACTGAGCGAGAATAGAGCACACAGCTAAAATAATTCATGTATTACATAACGTCTGGAAAAACGTTGTAAATAAGTAGAAGAGTAATGTTATTTCAATTAAAACAGTAATTTAAAAATTTTTGTAGCTGTAATTTTTGTTTATTTAAAAATATCCGTCATTTTAGTTACTGCGCCCTCATTAGGCGCCAACTCTTATCTTAATACAACATAAATAAAACTGAATATTCAAAAAATACGTCAGCTGAGAAAGAAGATAAAAATACTATCACATTATAATTATTGGGCGGGGACCATTTTGATCACCAAATTGAATATCTCATCCTACAAACTTCCAACAACCTTTTAGAGTCTTTTTTGAATTTAACATCTCTAAAAATATATAACTAGACACATAACCTTATTAAAATAATTAAGGTAATTTCAATTTCATGGCGGCTATTTTGGGAAACATGGCCGCCATTTTGTTGGGGGGATAGGTTTAAGGTAAAGTTGACTACACAATTCTTATGTGTGTAAAAAGGGTCGGCGTCTTTGATCTTTACCGCATCGCTAAAGACGCCGACATTTTTTACACGCATAAGAATTGTGTAGTCAACTTTAGCTCCCCTTCCTAAACTATAAGTGTGGACATGATGTACGGTACGTTTGGTGTTCTCCTCATAATGTGCCGTTTTTTTTTGCTTACTCGTCCAACTGTAATTGTAGTAGCATTTCATGGATGTGGCGGTTAAAAGTTAACGTTCAGCGAGGTTTATACATGTATAATACTTTGTCCACTGAAATCATTTTTTTAAAGGACCTTCTACTGATAATACCAATTTAAAAACATTTTGGATTATAGAAGACTATCATGATAATTTTATCTTCAGCCTATCGTAATTTAAAAAAACAAAAAATGACATTTTATTTTTTTCAAGTACCGAGTACCCATTTGACCGCTTTAGGAAAATTATGTGCGGTAAAAAACCATCCCAATATTCTACAAAAAGAAATTTGTAGTTTTGTCGAAACTTTGTGGGGGTTAAAAAAATCCTGAAGATTTTCATAAATTTCTTTTCAATGTTCCCGTTGTCAGATTCTGTTCCAATTTATTCCATGTTTATGTTCCGGTAGTATCCATAATTGGTTACATTTTTATTTGATTCGGTTATGCCGTTCAATAGATAAACATTATTTTCGAAAATTTAGATTTTTTTTTTACTCGAAAACGGTTTAATATTAAGGGCTGAAATTTGGCAAAGTGATATTGATAACAATCTAGCAAAAAATGAACACCGTCCATGCAGGGGCAAAATTCACCTGTCTTAGCCGACTATGGCCTTTATATACAAAATTATGTTATTTTTATAAATAACTTATGCTAAAAAGTAATAAAGAAACCTATTCTGTTCTACCCTATTCAAGTTCAAGAAATCCATGTCCCAAATAATTAAAGTATTGTGATTTAATAAATTTAAGTTTTTTCACTTTTCTTCCCCAATGCCCTTTTTAAATAAATCTCTCCGTATTTAATGACACAATTTCATGAATGAGCGGTCAATAATTACATAGAACCTCTGCAAGATACGTAATTTAAGGTTATAAAATATTTAATATATTTCACGTCGGTTGTCTCTTTGTTTCTAATGATACGATTTCATGAATGGGTGGATGGGTACTTTAATTTCATGAAATATTTAATCAGTTTCTTGGCTTTGCGTGCTCGACCCTAATAGTTCCACCACTAATCTCTTAGTATTGGTTTATACGCGGCCAGATCCCTTTAAGGGTCATCATTAAAAATATGGTGTTGTTTGGTCAAATGCTCGGTCTGATATTCTAGCTGTTTAATTACATTTCCGGTTGCAAGCCTTCGTGTTAACAAAATTAAACTAGGTTGAATATCGGTAAGTAAAGCTCATGATATTAATTACGATCAAAAAAGTCATTCTAGATATTGTCTATAATTATTTATTTGAATTATTCATTTGATTTCTATGAAATCTTCTCAAATTGTATGGTGCGGTGCTCTCATATAAGTTTCATATCTAGCATTAGGTGAGCAAAAATTGAAAAAAAAATTTTTAGGAAAGAATTTTCGAGAATTTCGCGAAGGCGCTAGTCATAATTTAATTTCATATCATTTCCACATCCATGAAACTTCGAGATTTTAAGTTTGAAAAAAATTTTCTGTCTGTCGTTCTGTCTGTAACTTTTTTTTTTAAGTTTATAATGAAAAATTTAAATTTCATCGGAATCGCACTAAAATTGGTAGATAGTTAGGTGTACTAGAAGTAGTTGATAACGAATTTGATATCAAAAGTTAAGAATTAAAGATCCAGTATGGCTGCGTTAATTACAATATTTTTGCAGATTTATATGAAATTTGATACATAGTGATTTCAGGATTTTCTGATAACTAGCCTAATATTAAAGCTTAAAAAGGCATAACGACGGATATTTTAAAGTGTAGAAGCTAATTAAAAAGGCTACTATAAACGGTAAAAAAATGTCCTTCCTGCTTCCACAAAAATTATGAAATAAAGTTTCACCGTCGCGTTGCCTAGTTAATTAAATTTTATTACCTAATATCGATATTGAGGTCGGTGTGAAAATGAACAAATAACCAAACGTATGCAAACGTATTTTTAACTCCAATATGGATATTAGGTCAGGTCGCCCAGCTAATTGAATCATATTAGTGGAGTAGGAAAAATTCCGGGAAGTTGTAACTTTTGAGAATACATCTCTGAATATACCAAAAGTTATCAACAATAGTCCTTGAGCGTAATTTGCTATTAAACAAATTAGTTGCATAATACCAGTTTTTGCCAAATATATCTTAAAATAATTTTCTCTTTCAAAATTAATTGCGTATTCGAAAGTACAGGAAATTTCACATAAAAAATGTATATAAAGTTTTTTTATATGATCAAAAATATAGGCTCCAGATTTTTTCGTTTAACGCACGAAAATAGAACGCGACACGTAAGTACGACGCGCGAAGCCTCGGGCGCGCCCCACTAAATTTGTTGTAAATTTTGAACTAATTAATGACATTAACCTTAGCTTAAATGAAAGAAAAAACATGGATTATTATTAGTGGAGCGCCTGGGGGTTTTGACCTCGGACTTCTGTTACAGTGAATGAATTTATATGGTCGAGGTGGGATTTTGTTTTTTATACTATAAATTTCAAAGTTTACCAAAAATTTTTTTGTGCTTTTGATTTTATCATTATTTGAACAGAAAACTATAAAAAATTAATATTTTAGCATATACTTTTTTTTATGTATACGTTGAATTTCACCTAAATATACATAGAAGAATATCTTTCAAATATACCTGAGTGTAATAAGGGTCGTAGGGACCTTAAACAGGTAGTAAAACGTGGAGGGGAGAACGACAGCGACAGCTGCAATGTTCTACTTTACGGACGTAGTTCTAGATTTTTAATTGCAAAAATCAAGTTAGTTGTCCGTTATAGCCAAGATATTATTGAAGGCATAGAAAATTTTTGTGATATATCATTCAAGAAAAGTCATCAGCATAGTGATTCGACAGATGCTAGAATAGAAAGGGATGATGTCGATGTAAAAAGATTGGTGGACTTCTTCAAGTAACACAGCCCTTTTCCTGCTGTTGCGTCCATTGATACCGGAATTACTGGAGATAAAGATACAAATTGTTACGATGCTTTTGAAAAAGGTTTAAATGTAATGAAGAAAATAGAGGGAAAAAATTTTCGCGAATTGAAATTATCAAGGAAAGATATAATAAATCCTTTATTGGCGAAAAATAACAAAATTAAAATTCATGACGATGTGATTCCAGTTGATTCATTGCTGCTGTTTCAACGTATTTGTATTTAAAAAAAAAACGATGAAGAGCTTAAAAATTATATGAATTATGAACTCGCACCAAATCCGCTTGCTCTATTTGAAAATGGCGAACTGTGAAAGACAAAAAAAAATCAACTTTTTACGAGTTATTCCCGGAAATTTCCATTAATTTAAAAAGTCTAGACAATGTTCATTACGTCATTGATGGAGGCATGTTATTACATCGTTGCAAATGGCCAATAACAATTCTGCAAAAATTAAAGATTTGAATATGTTGAGGTTCAATTCTTTCATAAAAGCAACGGCCAAAAATACAAGTGTTCTTTTGTCGTCATTACCTCCTACAACTGATGCAGCATTTGAACACCTAAAGAGAATGTACCTGCATATCCAGATATGGCTAGGAAATGACGTAGATGTTGAAAATTGGGGATGGAAGTATTCCAATAACATGTTCATCCCAATAACAATGAATCAATTGCCGGCTCCGGATAATCTATTGCAAATGTTATTTTGTAATTGCAAAAAGGGATGTGGAGTTGCTTGTGGATGTCGGAAGAGTGGCTTATATTGTAGTGTAGCATGTCTACAGTGCAGCGAAAATAGTTGTTTTAATACTCCATCTTTCATTCAAATAAATGAAGTCGAAGAAAATATTTGATATGGACAAAAATGTAAATTGTTTAAATAAACAGATATTTTATTAATAATTTTCTTTTTTATTTAATTTTCCTTAATTTACTTCTTTTCCCCGATCACTGTCTTTATATAATAGATACGTTAACTTAATTTCGTTATACAAAAATACTCTACAGCCTAATATGTATTATACTATTTGAATTGTAGTACAGTAACTAGAGGTTTTAACTTCGGAATAATGTCATATTGAACGGATTTCGTTCATTTTTGGCAGTATAATAGTAAATGCTTCACAGAAAAGTTTCTATATTGTACGGGGGCTTGCTAATTTATAGGGGGTGGATGCCACCCCCTCTCATGGTGTGGCACTTAAAAAATGTATATTTATTGGAGCTGAAACAGAATCAAATTTTAAGAAGAAAACGTTCTATGCAATTTTTCACATAAATTGATAGTTTTTAATTTATAACGACTTCAAAATTATGATTTTAGCTTTAAAAATAGGTATTTGAAAGCGCAATTAATTGTCTTTAATTTCATTTCTTAGCATGCGTCACAATTTCTGAGATATTTAACATTTAAACTGCATTTTTCGTCTTATGAACGTTCGGACGCCATTTGTAAACTTTCATATCTCCGAAACTATTAAATCTATGTCTCTATCCATTTTTCAATAAAACTAATATTTATTGAGATATTTGGAAAAGAAAAAAAAAGAATTGAGTTTTGTCGAAAATACCTTTACAGTTTAAACTGTATTTTTTTTCTAACGCAAGTGGTGTATACAAACCAGACAATTTGAGCATCTACGTCATGCTATATATTAATGAGAAACAGTGTTTGAAAATTCCTTTTTCTTTTAATTACTGGCTAATTACAGTAACAAAATGGCGACGTTGTTATTAAGACAAATAAAAAACAGTTGAAAGCATAATTAATAACCTATTAGCATCCTTGACGTAGGTGTCACAGTTTCTGAGATATTTAACTCTCACTATAAATAATTATCTTATCGACACTTGAATGCCAAATGTGAACTTAAATATCTCCAAAATTATTAATCCTACATCAATAAACAAAAGATATAATTAATTCCCAGTTTGTACTTTCTATAATTGGTCTGTAACATTTTTTCTATAAAGTAATACTTTTCGAGTTACTTGACGAAAGTCGTTTGGAAATTCCCTTTTTTTTTAAGCTAAAATCGCAATTTTGAAGTCGTTATAACTTAAAAACTACCAATTTATGTGAAAAATTGCATAGAACCTTTTCTTCTTAAAATTTGATTCTACTTCAGCTCCAATAAATATATATATTTTTAAATGCCACCCCCTGGCATCCACCCCCTATAAATTAGCAAGCCCCCGCATAATATAGAAACTTTTCTGTGAAGAATTTACTATTATACTGCCAAAAATGAACGAAATCCGTTCAATATGACATTATTCCGAAGTTTTGTATATTTTTTACTTCTAGGTACTGTACTATTATTGCAATTATTAATTTTTTTTTATTCAAATCAAGCTCACAATTTTTTAATAGGTAAACTTTTTTATATATATCATTAGCTAAACATTCCATTTTGAATTTTTAAATTTCATTCACTGTAACTGAAATCCGAGGTTTTCATGTTTTTAACGCTCCAGGCACTCCACTATATATTTTCAAATATAAAAATGAATGTATGTAGGAATAGTACATATATGAAGTCGGAACATAAAGAAATTTGCGATGAAATCGATAAAAGCTCTACCATATCTAAAATTTTTAAGATAAAAACCTGGGCCTTTCACATTTTACTCTTATAGTAATATATAAAAAGATCCGATGGGTGAAAAACATCCCAAAAATTTATTTTTGAAGATGTACACTTCCAAAATCTCAAAATTTTGAGAAAGTGATAAAATTTGATATAACTAACTTTAATCACCTATTAATCTGGTTTAAATCACGTTATTAGATCTCTGTAGGTGCGATTTTTAAAGCTTGAAATGTGTACTTTAAGATGCTTTAAGAAGATTTACCTTAAAAATTAAATTAACCCTCTTTTTTCTTACTAAAATAAAGAAAAAATTTTTGCTCGAAAATGCGTGAAATTATGGGTAAAATAAACGTTAATAACTTTTATAAAAAAATTATTTAGCCTACCTATCCACCATATAAGAAACATGTAATTAGGTTTGTAACCTGTTTGTTTCTTCTTCTAAATAAATATGTTTATAGTAGGAATAAGTAAATCTGATGTAAAATTTTTTTTGGAATATATATAAAATTATACTTTCACGAAGTATTGAAAAAATCAAGTTTTTTCGGTAAATCGACTCAATGTTGATTGTTTCTAAAATTTTTATTCTGTTTAAAATATCGAAAACATATTAAAAATATTCACGTGGTACAGGGCTATTTGCACAGGATCTGGTTGCATAAACCGTCAGATATTTTTGGAACAAGAGCAGGAACAAGAAGAGCAGGTCAGACTTCCATTAACTGAAGATATCGATATATTGAATTTATCGTTCAATATAGTTTGAATATGTACTATGTTTAATAAAAATATTTTATTTTGCATAAACCATTTTTACTTTTTATATCGAAATATATTAGTTTTTTGATATCTCACCAATACCATGTTGAATATGTGAATCCAAGCGAATTTTGTTTGAAATTTATCGAGTTACATCATTTTTGATAAAATTTTTAGGAAAAAGTGGACCATATTGCATCAGCCATTTTCTCTTATTACTTTTTGACATCATAATCTATTTCAGCGACCTAAAAAACCTCCACAGTGTCAATCTGAGTGAAATTTGTTTGAAATTAGATCCGAATTTATATTCGTCATATGGGATGATCGCCAGAGGCGTACAAACTATCATATTTTGTATAAACTATGTTTATTATAATTTTAGAGCAAAATATTACAAAAGTTTTTGATTAAGTACACAAAAATACGCAAAAACACAAGATATCTAATATACAGTGTGCTTTTCAGGTTCGAACGAATTTTACACAGGTTAGATGATACGTCAATTTTACCTACAAATGTTGTTGAAATGTTTTTTAATTAGACTATTACGATACGAATGAAAGTTGCAGTCGGCGTTGCCGGCTGCAAATACCTATTAAACATGATAGCTTCTGTCAGACTTAAAATGTTTATTTCAAATTTGAAATATAAGGAAAATATGATGGTGCCATCATCGGAGGTGTTAAAATTATGTTGTTTTAATATAAACTTTGTTTTATTATCATTTTATATTAAAATTTTACTAAGGTTTTCGATTAGGACATAAAAATACGAAGCTACGACAAAATATCCAAACTGTATATATAGAGTGAATTACGTGATATACCAATTTTATTTTAAATGGTAATAATCAAATGCATTACTCTTAAAGTATGGTCATAACACTTTCTTAACAATTTTCAAGTGAGGTTTTTCATAATTATTAAAACTATTCAAACGAATTTAATTTAAATTAAACCTGAAATAATCAATTAGGCATTGTTGATATACTGCGTCAAAACTGAATTCTCACAGGACTTCAACGGAGGTATGCGTGGTGCAGGCTTCTTTCAGAAAAATTGTATTTTCTAACACACACATACGCCGATGATCTCCTAATCGCCGCAGGACACATCTGAAAATAAACCCCAAAAAAGCCTAATAATGGAGCGAGACCCGCCAACAAAAGAGAGTTGGACTAGCGGAGAAGAACACAAAATAGATGAATACTCCCTAAGAACAACGAACAAATTGAAGTACCTAGGAACAGACATGACGAACCAACTGGAACGGAGAGAAACGATAGAGCATAGAATCAAAACGGCATACAGAGTCACAAGGGCAATCATACCATTCACTGACGTGGGATCTTACCAAATGTATGTACATAGCCAACGATGACATATGGAGTCAAAAAACGCGGCAACAACAAAAGTCAACAGAAGAAGGTTTTGAGAAGAGCAGAAAGGCACATCGTCCAACTACTCGCAAAAACAACAAGACGAAAACAGCGACATAAAACATCAATACTCTTAGAAGGAAAGTCAATTAAAAAAGGACAGAAATGTATGCAATGAAGTACTGGGGACATACCCAAGGAAGGGGCCCAATAAATCTACGGAAGAAAGCGCTAGTACCGAACATCAACAAACTAAAAATTGGGAAACCATGCTACAGCGGAAAACAACTGAGAGGATCAGGATCAGAAAATGAACACCACAAAGAAATCGCAACGATATATCGCCACAATCGGAAATCGAGGAACCAGAAGACTCAGAAAAAGAAGATTCGAAGGAGTAGAAACCCAAAAAGAGGAGCATAAACACTTCCATATTACGACACAACGCGGCAACACATTTCACAAGAAGATTCAGAAGAGGCAGAAGTCCAAAGACACAAAAAAGGGAGTTTAGACGCTCCCTCACAACACAATGCGGTAACGCATCTCACAATTACCTACACCTCCCATCCCACATTCCTTTACCATACGCCATGTGGCTCTCACTGCTGGCAACTAGCATGCCCTTAGTCCAACCCAGCATGGACGTAGTAGGCCCAGCTGTATAACCCTGGAAGTGGCAGCAATGCCTACCGCACGCTGGTAAATCAAACAAAATCAAATGTTTATGCTTAATGAGACCATTACGAAACGAATGAAAATAGCAGTCAGGAGTTGCATATTGCAAAATCCAGTTTAAACAATAAAAACAAAGATATTGATTGTGTAATTAAATTCAGTAGCATCCCATTAACCCAAAATTGTGGCGTGTTCGAGCAAAATGTTAATCAAATAGGTATTTGCGGTCGGTCACGCCCGACTTTAACTTCTACTCGTTTCAATACCAGTGTTGATTTACCAAATTGAATGAATATATATACAAACCAAAGTTTTGATATATACAGTTATACCAGTTACACTTTATATCTAGCTGTATTAATAAGTATTATACATGATTATAAAACTATAAAACAATGTAAACGTGAACAATAACTTTTTATTTGATTTGATTTGATTTTATTGAAACATAAGCTGTTTGCTTTACTAGGAGATAATGAAAATATGTCAATATAAATGAAGAATTGATTTATGGCTTCTTGAATCTGAGAAATGGGAGAGTCATAAGTCGAATAAAAGAGCAAAGAGATTTCCAGCTCTATGATATTTTCAATTTTCCAGTGGATGACTGTAAGGTGAAGTAGCGTGAACGAATTTTATAGTAAAATGTGCTATCTTTCAAAATGTTAGGAATATGTCTCGCCGGTTACTTTTAAATCAACTGAATAAAATATTATTCCGAGTGAACTGTTTTAACTGAGATACTCTATGTAATGTACAATATAATAAACAGCTTTTATAATCAACATTTTTATTTAAAAATTATTTCAAATGGTATATATTTCTACAAGGCTTTTAGTGAAATATAAAAACCAAAAAGTAGAGGTAAATTTTTACATATTCAAAAAGAGAAGTGATAAATACAAACAAAGTATTATAATAAATATTTACTTTCAATTTTGATTACAGTAAGTTTCCAATAGAGTGAGTTGACTTGCACGTTGCTAACTTAGATCGGTTTCCAAGTGACTTAAGGAATTCAAAGTGTCGTGGACAGTATGTGTCGCTTGTTTTCCATCCCCCATACAAATTTAACAAACTCTTGACCTCTCCCTTAAAAATACAAAAAAAAACATTAAAGCTTCACTAAATAATAAAGTTCCTGACATAGATTCCCTTCCCAACATAGTCCTAAGACACTTCCCAACCTAAGCCCTCGATCAACTTACCTAACTGATAAATTCCATCATAAGGTTGCAATATTTCCTAAAAAATGGAAAACTGCAATTATAATACTATTCTTGAAGCAGAATAAATTACCTAAGGAACCTGGAGCTATCGGCCAATATCGCTCCCTAACACGATGTCCAAAATCACCGAAAAGGTCATACTTCATGTAAAAAATCGGTTCGTGAGGAAAAATTCACTAATACCCATGCAGCAATTTGGCTTCAGGAGCAGCCACAGCAGCACTACTCTTGCACAGTGAAAGCTTGTGCAAGATATAAATGGTTACAATAAAAAATCGTGTATTGTATTGATAGTTGACATCGAGTAGGCTTTCGACTCCACGTGGAGGAAATTGAAACAAATTGAACAAAGTCCATAAATTTTCCAAATATATAAAGTTGTTTATATCTGACAGGTATATCTTGGTGCGGGTAAACAATTCCTTTTCAACCAAAATGAGACTTTTTGCTGGAGATCCTCATCCTATATCCATAGACATGACCATTTTTGGACAAAGCTCTTAAGTATCACTTGACAAGACTTACCGATTTTTTAACACATGGAAACTCAAAATCAATGAATACAAAACAGAGACGATCTCTTTCAATCGCAAATTTACCAACATCAGGACAATCACATAACTCAAAATAAACAGACATGATATAGTAGAAAAAAACACAATCTGGGAGTTTCCCCTATACAAACGGTTATATTTTGGTCCTTGTATTACACAGGCCATCGACAAAACCTATGCAGCCCTCACCAGATTGTATCCGCCGATTAATAGGCGGAGCAAACTGACGACAGATAACAAACTTGCGTTATAGTCCAGCAGCTGGCGACACTAAATTTTGTAAGATGTTTTAAAGATTAGTTTTATTTTATTTGTGTCATATCGGAGCTACAAAAACCTCAAATCGACTCCTGCAGGGGTACCAGCGGGACAGCGATTGACAGCAGCCTGCCAATTATGTTAAAAGAAAAAGGTGAATGTTGGAAATTTTAAAAGCTGAAACTCTTTCTATTATTTATTAATATTTCAATAAGATATAAAATGGCCTCCTGTCAGTTCTCCCGTAGACCGGTCTACTCCTGCCATAGTTATATTTATAAAAAAAATCAATTGATACAAATATTAAAAGCTGAAAATTTGTTTGTCATTTCTTCAATAATTAAGACAATTAAAAAACGTATCCTGCCAGCCATTTGATGGGACCTGGCTTCGGAAGGTGCTAGGAAGTAGTAAGGTAGTATCACATAAAACAGAAGATAGTTTGTTTCAACACAAAAGATTAGTTTGTATTTATTTACGGATAAAAAATATGTAGCGTTAAAAAATTTACAAACATGTATCTTTGTCGATATAATTATAAACAGATTCCACAAAAGTGGATAAGTCTTCAACGTCGAAATCTTCACTATCGCTGGAATCGCTTTCACGTTGAAGATGCTTCATAATCTCCAGAATCTGTAAATACATTATGAACAATTTAAAAATTAGTGACATTGTTTTTTTTTTTTAATTAATTACTCAGTAGGAAAAGTATTATTATTACCTGCGACGTCGGTTTCAGCAATTTTATCAATAATTACGTCACTGATAACAGTTGGTAATTGATCGCCCTCAAACCATAGGAATTTCAGCTTATTGTCAACTTCTTTCCATCCGCAATCTGAAGAAGATAATAAGGTTGGGCTTGGGAGTGTGCGTTGCACCAGACACTGGATATATAAATTGCCCCTAAATTTGTTGTCGCAACTCCACCTTGCACAGGGGTAATATTGAGCCGTCAAAGCTTGTCAACTGCAGTTTGAGCTATTCCTGGGTGTCGCTTTACATTTATAAGCTTTTTATTTTTTTCTAGCCGTACATTTCACAAGTGAATTTCTCCACAGTATCAAAAATTTCATTTGTTTCAATTCATTCATTTTGGAGAATGTATCAATAAATTGCGGAGAGTTTTGAAAAATTGTGAAAGGCCGCTTCTTGCCTTTCTTGAAATAAGCAGGACTGAAATCACATCCTGTGAATGCGTGAAATGCTGGAAGTGCGCGACTCAAATCTGGACCTAATGATTCGTGCCGTTTGCTGACTTGTATGTATCTCTCATTATTTCCGACACTTCCTTTTATCCAGATTTTTACGTTTTCATTCATAAATTGCATATTGCCGAGTACTATGATCAAAATGTCTGTGTCGGAACATCTTATGACAACATTTGAATCTTGTTGTACTTTACACGCATGAAAGATTATTTTCGTGTCTGATTCTTCATGTGCAGGGCATGCTAAAGTTGCTTCCTCAGTCTGTTAGGTATCACAGCACCAAGCGAACTGAACATCACTCATCAGTAAGGAATACCGGACCCTGTTAATATCTACACCCCAGCTAGGTCACCTTTTCAAGGTGCTCAATTGAAAAGAACCTAAATACTTTTACCTACGATCACTACCGTAAATAATAAAAAACACACTGCCTGCGATCTATGTATGTTGAATTTTACATACTGCAAACAAAACGCACTGTAAACAAATCGCACGGGACACGCAAAGATAGGTGGCTTAGTTCGCTGACGCGGGGTTTAAAAAACAAATGCGCCTACGTAATTTTCAAACTCTGTCAAAACTGACATAATATTTGTTGAATAATATTGTTGACTAGTAAACTAAATTCAGATTTTACTAAATAAATAAATAAATATGATCGTAGGTAAAGTATAGTACATAATTCGAGTTGTAAAGCAATTACGCACTCATGGAAATACGCACTCGCCGCTACGCGGCACCGTGCGTAACTTTTCCATTCGTGAGTAATATGCTTCTTACAACACTCATTACGTAATATACTATTATCTAACGCACTGAGAACCTTTGGAAACTTAGAAACTATATTAGATGTTCGCGCACAACAATTTTACTTCTGCCGAAGCCAGGTCACATCAAATGGCTGTCAGGATACGTTTTTTAATTGTCTTAATTATTGAAGAAATGACAAAAAAAATTCAGCTTTTAATATTTGTATCAATTGATTTTTTTTCTTCACATAAATATGACTATGGCAGAAGTAGACCGGTCTATGGGAGAAGTGGCAGGAGGTCGGTTTATATCTTATTAAAATATTATTAACAAATTGAAAAAGTTTCAGCTTTTAATATTTTTAACATTTACACTTATTTTTCAACATATCGCTGTCAATCGTTGTCCCGCCAACAGGATGGCAGTTCATTTTGTTGATAAGTTTCATTATAAAATAAAAGATAAACCAATACAAGGTTTAAAAAATGTGACAATGAAAAATGTCGCCAGCTCCCGGTCTATTATATGGTGGTGGTCTGGAATGGTGCGTTTGACTCGCAGCAGAAAAAATTCAGACCGTGCAGAACAAATTTTTCCGCCTATTGACTAATTCTACTCGATATATAGGCTTACACAAATGCCGAGAATCAAAGATTTTGTTAGAGAGAATTTTTTTATATACGAAATTGGACTCTCAGACCTGACCAGAGACATTGTACGCCACAGACATCACGACAATATATATAAAAGCCACCTATTTCTTTTTTAATTTTGGACTTGGTACATTTATAAATGTAAAATAGATACATAATACGATGAAGTACAAATATTTTGAATTGTCATAATGGAAAAGAATAATGCTAAAATGCTTGTGTCGTGACCAAGACGGCGAACAACCAGAAACCAATCCACAGATATCGCTGTATATCCTATCCTTCTTAAATTCAAAATAAGTTCCTTCACTGGTGGCTTACTGAGAAACCTTCGTCGGTCATTTTGAAACAATAATTGCACTTCTGAAGCCTTGACAAATTAATAAATTAACACACAACTATGGCTTTTTTAATATCATTAGCTTATGTTTGTGAGTATTATTTTCCAAATTTAATTTTTATGCAAGTTCCCTATATAAATATTCACGTTTAATGTCCTTTTAGATTACAAATATTTTTATGTTTCCTGTTTCGGCATCACAAGCTTTATGTAAATACCGACGATCAGTAAAATTTAATCCGTTTCTGAATCAACCGTATGAGTTGAAAGGAAATAAAAATGAATAAAAAGTACACAAAAAGTAAGTAAACATTATTTACATGTTATCTGTGTATATAAAGTCCTTATATTGAAATAATCGTTATTCTATCTCAACATTTTTCCTGTGTAGGTAGAATGGCGATGAATTTGGGCTTAAAGCCAAAATAAAATTACTCAATTAAAGCTCGCCGAGTGTCAAGTACTGGGTTCCTAGTGTTTATGTTCGAGCAGGTTGACGGTATTTTCAAGTATATATGCTCGATGAACCTTCCAATCTCGTATTATAAATTTTATATTAAAAGTGCGTATCCAATTTTATAGGCCGTATATAAGAACAATTAATAATTGTGAGATTTTTCGTTGATGGTCGAAACATATTTTTTTTTTATTTTGCCAATGAGGCAAGTCAATCAATTATTCTTTCTAATGTGACTGCACAAACGTGTCTTATGTGAAATTGTAATGTTATTATCTATTACTAACTAAATGAATGCATGAACTATAGTGCAGAATCTGCCGCAAATTTATTTATAGCAATTTAGAAACACACTTTTAAGAGGCTACAACGTTTTCTAATTTATCTGGATTTACACATTTTAATTTACACATAAATTTAAACCTATAACGCGGTCAATTAAGGACTTGAAAATTGATAAATATTAGATCATTGAGGTTTGGCGCCAATACTATAAAAAACTTTTTGAAAGAGTTCATCCCGAGGTAGAAGACGGCAGGCAAGGGGGTTACAAACACGAACTTTCAATACTTAAATCAGAAGTGGAGGCAGTGTATAAAAACTAAAAACTGGTTAAACAGCTAGGGTCGGTAATATTACGACCGAGGCGCTTAAGTTAGTTGGTGAAGATGGAGTCTGGCCCGATGATTAGAGAACCTTAATCTTCGTGCCACTACACAAAAGGGGAGCGACAGAAGTATGTGATAACAACAAATTTCTGGCACTAATAGTGCACGCCGCGTCAGTAAAATAATGCTATATATATTCAACAGGGTGGGTATTTTTTTTTGTTATTTCTTAATAGGCACAGCGATAAAAGAGAGTTAAGTGGTGTCGAAATGACGTGTGTAAAATATTATTCGATTCTAATAAGTCTAATTGCCACCGGATTGCCGTCAAACTTTCAAAAAATGATTGTTTCGGAGGTAAATTTCAGTTTGAAATAAAACTATTCAGAATCAACATTTTAAAATATTTTTTAATTATATTTGTCAGCAAATTTAGTCTGTTTATAAATAAAGCCAATAAACGTTGTTTTTATCATAATTGAAGGAGTGAGAGGGTGGGAGGCGTCAAATACGCTTTGCGCGAGAGGTGCTAACTAGTGATGAGCGATATCGCGATTTTTCAATCACTCCGTGATCAGTGACTGCTATTTTTGAATCACGGTGATTTTAAACAGTGACTGCGATCGCGGTTTAGCGATAAAATCTGTAGACTGTTATAAGGTTGCCGTGACCTGCTTACATTACATATCTGCACTGCGTTTTAAACAGTGACAACTACAATCGCGGTTTAGATTGAAAGTGAGCGCAATCTGCGAGCTTGATATATAAGTTTGCCGTGATTTGGCATATATCACTGCTTGAATAAATAATATAAAACGGAAATAAACGTGAATATATTTTACTATTTATAACAACAACTTGTAAAGTAAAAAATAAATAAATAAATAAATAATATATAAATACTAAAACATATAAATAAAAATAAAAATTTTAAGCTTATGTTCCAAAAAATAAGTATTAGAACTTAGAACATGATTCGTAATTCATATTTAAAAATAACATCTTTGTTTTTTTATCATTTAATCAGCTTCTTCTGTCATTAAGGACTTGTCCAGCTTTAGAAAATAATCGTTCGCATGGAACGGAAGTTGCTAGCGCACACAGTTTTTCTTTTGCCACCATTGACAGTTTTGGGTAATTATACTTATGCCTTTAATAGGTTGTGGAAAATCTTTTTTTGATAAATTGTTATATACATTAATTAATCCGTTAATAATGGGGATCACCAAAGATGCAGTGCAATACAACTCACTACTAATAGATTTTGTTGCATGTTCAGAGGGTTTTAGTATCGTTGATAAATTTTTAATTATTTTCTATTCGTTCTGGTCTAATACAGGGAGATCCTTTGTTATTAATGCCATTGTACTTTTTATTGCTTCTTCTAATTCTAAAAACCTTTGAAGCATATAAAATGTTGAATTCCAGCGAGTTGGAACATCTTGTAGTAATTCTAATGGCACTGCTCCTGCGTTGCGTTGATAGGTCATTAATTTTTCATTGGAAACATAACTTTTCCGAAAATATGACACAATAACTTTAATTTTTGCAATAATTTCAGTAATATCTGTGTTTCTTAAAACATCTTTAACAATTCAGTTTAAGGTATGCGCAAAGCATTCAAAATGTTTCCAATTTAATTTGGTTAACAAGGCATTTTTTATATTGGATGTGTTATCCAACACCGCAAGCAAGATTTTTTTTTTCAATTTGAAATTTCTCAACAATTCGCTGGATTTCTTTTGCCAAATTTTCTGATGTGTGCTCAAAGTCCGTTGCAGAGCATTCTAGTAATATAGAAAACAATTTAAAATTGTCATCCAAAAAATGTGCTGTTACAGCAATGTAGCTAACGGTATTGAGAGACGTCCAACAGTCGGTAGTAATACAGTACTGTGAACCTGTCTTCATAATATCTTTTATTTTCTCCATACATTACTCGTACATTGCGGGAATCATTGTTTTTGAAATGGTATGTCTGCTTGGTAGCTAGTATGCAGGATTTAAGGCTGCAACAAATTTTTTAAATCCAACATCTACTATGCTAAATGGTTGAAAGTCCAAAAAATGTAATTTCATTAATTCCCTGTCTATATTTTCTTTACTCTTATATGAAATTTTCTGTCGAAGAAAACTTGTGAGTTTTTTCTGTGTGGGATTATTTTCAACCATTTCAGATGTTTCTCGTGATGTTGAGGGCACCGAATTTTTCTCATCTAGAACTATAACGTCTTGTAGCACACTCCTGCTTCCACGCGCATTCCGTTAAAAAAAATAAGTAACTATAGGTAGGTAGGTACTTCAAATAATTAATCTTTTGAAATGGTAGCAATATCTCGAATTATTAGGCACAAACAACGGTCATTAAATGTGTAAATCGAAATTACCTTTGCTGTGGGTAAAACTATAGTTGGATGTTTATTCTGCATGTGTTTCTTCAAATTTGTAATGGATGTCTTATATGATATTCTGGCCTTACATATTTTACATGCTGCATATATTTGATCAATGGGTTCAAAGAACTGCCACATATCACTCACTTTCCATTTTTTTAATGTAGACATTTTCAGATTAAACACAGTATTTGTATTATATCTCAGTAGTTAGTAGTGTAATAAATGATTTTACTACTTACCATGGTAACCACTAGAGACTGCTGTGTTTAATGTGTTTATGAAATTCACAGGGTCACGAGACATATATAGTATAGGTTGGCTCACTTATTCAAACATCATGTATCAGCCAAGACGCACTACTGACTTTTCCTAGTAGTGACGTCTTAAGGAAGTGACCCAACCTGGTTTGTGTAATATCCATACCCACTACCCAGCTTGCAATTGAGATGAATGATCATATCTACGGAATGTTACGATTACATCCGATCCATAATCACCATTTCGTAGTTGCTATTTCTATTACGACAGTGTATAGAAAACTAGAAGAGTATATATCATACGCTATTAAAATCACTAATCGCCGTAACTTTGTTTCCTTCGTCACTGTTGCTATCGGTGATTTTCTAATCACGGTGATTTAATCACCGGCAGTAAAATATCGCTCATCACTAGTGTTAACCGTGAATCAGTTCAGTACCCCTGTGGTTAATTAGAAGAGAGGTTGTGTTGGGCTCGTTTGAAGCATGAAACGTACTCGAATCGCTTGGAAATGTCCCTTGTTTGGCGTTGTATGTGATATTAAAGACAAAATGTTGCCAACCTACGAAAAAGTTATGAAGTTTAACGAGTAGACCCGACACAAAATAAAATATGATAATACTACGGGAGCCTCCCCTCGATCCTTTAGGACAATGTTTATCATAAAGATTAAAGTCTAAGGAACAATTTAAGACATGTCCTAAAAAAAATTGGCTGCACTTTCAAAATGGCGTCCTTTAAAAAAATTTGCAAATATGGTTTTTGTCATTTAACACAAAAACTAAAAAAGATGGAGAAAAACTTTCTGCACAAAAAACAAAGTGCATAAAATTTTCTACAATTTTGTCTTTGTACAATATTTGCATAGGAGTTACCATTTTCCAGATAAATGATTCATCTCTTAAATATAAATATAAAATTCAATATAAAACGCAACACTACGGAAACCAACCCCAACTGTCTGTGCACCCCCCGATCCTTGGGGACAATATTTTTCATAAAGATAAAAGCCTAAGGAACAATTTAAGACATGTCCTAAAAAAAAACTGGCTGTACTTTCAAATGGCGTCCGTTTAAAAAAAATGCAAATATTGTTTTTGTCATTTAACACAAAAACTAAAAAAGATGGAGAAAAACTTTCTGCACAAAAAACAAAGTGCATAAAATTTTCTACAATTTTGTTCCTATACAATATTTGCATAGGAGTTACCGTTCCAGATACCACTGTTACCGTTTTCGAGATAAATGTCTGCAAATGATATTATTATTATTATTATTATTATTATTATTAATTTTTTTCAGTTTATTTTATTTTATTTTTGTGTTAATAAAATAAAGTTATATTATACGCGTGACAATAATTGTCACAGTTATTTCCCGATATACGAATTTTCGTGTTTTCTTAACTTTGGACTCATTTATCTGGAAAATGGTAACTCCTATCAAATTATACAAAATTGTAGAAAATTTTATGCACGTTGTTTTTTGTGAAAAAAGTTTTTGTCCATCTTTTTTAGTTTTTGTGTTAAATGACAAAAACAACATTGGAAACAGTTTTTTTTAACATATGGCCGCCATTTTGAAAGTAGAGCCAGTTCTTTTTTTTATTAGGGCATGTCTTAAATTGTTCCTTAGGCTTTAATCTTTATGAAAAATATTGTCCCCAAGTATCGGGCGGTGGGGTGCACGTACAGCTAGGGAGGGCTCACCGACTATAAGGGAACTAAAAAAAAATCAACATATACACAGTTAGAGACTATTGTGGTAGCAACAATTGCTCATATGAACAAAAGCTTCGATTCCAATTGTTGAACACAAATAAGTAAAAGAAAGCAGATCTTTCGATTTGCATTGGCAAAAGTTCACAGCATATTTTTTTATTTGTAAAACCACTGATCAACTTACTTGGTTTTTATTACTTAATTGGTCGTTATTGGTTTCCAATATTGAATTGTCATTAATGACATAAAAGTTAAGGTACTCATTACGCAGTCTTCAATAAGAGAATTTCAATTTTTATTTAATATGAGTTACACTTTCGAAAAACAGGCCGATATTCATTTATTATGCGGTCAAGCCTGGGGCAATGCTGCTGAAGCAAGAATATTGTACGAAGAAGCTTTCCCAAACAGAAGATTACCTTACGAGGATTTTTTGTAAGTGTAGATCGTTCGTTACGGGAAAGGGGTAAGTTCTAAGACAAGGAAAATTCTGGGGCAGATCGTTATGTTAGGACATCAGAAGCAGAAGAAGCGATATTAAATGCAGTAAATCCCCAAATCAGTACGAGGAGGCTATCGTTACAGGATCGTGTGTCAGCACCGTCTGTTTGGAGTGTGTTACATAAACAATTACTATATCCCTACCACATGCAAAGGGTGCAAGTGCTCAAACCAGAAGATCTACCAAGAAGGGCCTCTGCCGATGGCTTGTGCGAAAATGTGAAAGAAATGCTGACTTTATTCAAAAAAATTTGTTTACGGACGAAGCGGGGCTTACGCGGGATGGTATTGTCAACTTTCACAACAATCACATATGGGCAGAAGAAAGTCCTCATGCTTTCTTCGAGTCCAGACAGCAAGAAAAATTGTTCATCAGCGTTTGTGCTGGTATACTTGGCAACAGATTATTAGGACCATTTGTTTTGCCTAATAGATTGGATGCGTTAAATTATCTAGATTTTTTTAAGAAACAATTTAGGAGATCTCCTGGAGGATGTGCCGTATGAGATCAGAAGGACAATGTGGTTCATGCACGATGGTGCACCTTCCCATTTTAGAATAGTTGTTCGAAGTTATTTAAATGCAGGTTATCCCAATAGATGGACTGGCAGAAACGTGCCAGTAGCTTGGTCCCCCCCCGATCCCCGACCTAAATCTCCTTGACTATTTTGTCCAGGGTTATTTGAAAAGCCTGGTCTACTCAACTCCTGTGACAAATCTTGAAGAGTTACATGAATATATATCAATGGGATCCGAAACTATCATTAACATGCCAGGAATTTTTCAACGGGTCTTTGCTCCAATAAATCGTCGTCTAGAAGCTTATATGGAAATCAATGGCACCCATTTTGAACATTTAATTTAATTTGTTAATCTTTAAAATCTGTTGAATCCTTTAATTTAGTAATAATTTGTTATTTTTCCTTGGTTTATTCAAGAGAATAATAATAAATGCAATTTCACTAATTTGTTCTTTTTTGTTGCCAGCCAACCCTATCGGTACTTCTCTGTGTCGCGTAGTACAGATTTGTTATTTTAGAAAATTGACTGCCCACGGTTTTTATTCTTATTAAACTATGCAGAAGAGCGAGAAATCATTATCCATATTTTTGAATCCTAGATGCATGCGTTTCTTTAGGTTCAAATTTCTCGAAACCGGTTTGTCGTACGGCGTTACAAGATAACCTTTTTTGTGTATTTATAGCCATGGAATCATATTCCGATGAGACAATCGCAGAAAATTCACATTAAATAATTTGGGGGGAGAAGTAAGTACCCCCATTCCAATTTTGAATTTACCCTTGGTGGATAACATTAGATAATGACCTCTATTGATTTAGAATCACCTGCAAAAACTAGTCACTGTAACTAAAAGGGTTCCTAAGATATTTAATAAAATGTTAATTTTAGGTGCCCCCTTCAGAGGCCCGCAGCGCCCTTAGGAGGGATTTTCGTACCCATGTTTATACGAACTTTTTTTCATATTTTTTGACGCAGAATCACCATTAGAAATTAATGACCGCATACCTGAATCACCCTGTATACATTTTCTTGTTCTTGAATACCGAGATGCTTATTGTCTCTCTTGCTGTAATGTATACAGGTATTTACATGTACGTACTAAATTACGGTGCTGATAAAATCTAGAATATATCGAGCTATATTTCCTCTGCTTGTCCGAAATCAGTATTGTCTAGCTACTAGTTATTATCCTTCGCACCATTCTAAAAATATCCTCTCAGTTCGAATTTTTCAATCTTGTAAGGACTTCCTGTTTGATAAAAATAAATTAAATGTCAACAACGAGGGCACGGGATGAGCTTGAAATTTAATCACTTTCCGAGTTCAATTTCTCTCAGTCCATATGTTATTCGACTATTTTAAACATTCGAGACCTTCCTATGTGTCGCACAAATTTTTCTCTATTTAATATAATATGAGAATGTTAAATTGCGGAAATTCAGTGGAAAGAATTGATAATGTACCTTACCTTTAAAGTACCACAGATAAGAAAAATCAAGTGAATTTAAATATGGAACTCGTTCCGGACAAGCGGTTTGAGAGAATGGTATTCAAACACGTATGGTTTGATGGACATAATCAGAATATACTCTCTACCATATTAGACTTAACTGTTTTATTGATTAAATTTGAAGACAATTGTTTTGCTGAACATTGTAGAATGGTTACTGATTCAGGGAAAACCAGATAGGAAGCGGCGAAGGGAACTTCGAAATGTTGTCCCAGGTCCTGATGTGAAGAACTTTGACGAGGCCATACAAGTAACAGACAACCTCGGTAAACGGCTGTCAGATATCCCGTACAACAAAGGGCGATCAACTCCACGGCTTCGTTTAATTTTAATCGAAGAAATTATCATCACTCTCTGCTTATGCAAAGGCTTGTACCAATACCTCATTAGTACCTTTTTTGTACTAAAGTTTTAAAAGGATGCCTTTTCTATAGAGTAAAATGAAAGAAATGAAACCATGACATTTTCGTGATTCGATATCTTTTGTCTTATCACTGTAAATTGTCTTGGTAGTGTATCAACTTCAACTTTCTGATATCATAAACAGAATTGCACTCTTTCCCGGCAAGAATATGCAGTTGCTGTAGCTCTCCATGAGGAAGGAAGAATGCAAGTGTACATTGCTCAATGCCTCAACGTGGCCCAACCGAAAATTGCCCGAGTGCTACAGAGATTTTATGAAATGGATAACCGTGCTAGAAGACCAGAACCGTTCCAATATCGTTTGAGGTTACAAACAATTAGACATCAGATATTTGTAACAAGTACACCAATTTTCACAGGCATATAATATACAAATTAGTTAAGATATCTTTCGATGAAGGTTAATGGAACACAGTTTGTTACCATACAGAACAGTTTCAGGTCCTCTGTTGACCATCGCTCAGCTCAGCTTGAGTTTGCTGGAGAACACCTTGATTGGACGAATGGTAAAGTGAGTGAGTACTAATCACAGATGATTCTAGAGTTCGTCTGATTACCAATGACAGAAGAATGAGGATGTACAGACGTCAAGTACAAGTACAACGTTGTGGAAACTGTTAGTTTTGGTGACGGATCAATCATATGGGTGGTATCATTTTGCAGGAACGTGTAAAACTGGTTAGTCATAGATCACGGAACCTTAACAGCAGATAAGTATACCGCGTAGCTCAGCCGATAGGGACACTATTGTAACTCTCGAAAGGGCTAATGGATTTTTTTCAAATTTGGTGTAGTGATATGGGATGAAGTTTCCAATTATATGATGTAAAGAACCAAAATCGCCGACTTCCGGTTTCGATGTAATTGACATGAAAATCAAATTGTATATTTTTACATATTTGGTTGCTGCTGGCCAAAATACATATGATGTGACTCTCGAATAATATTTTGATTTCCAAGAAAATATAGATTTTTTAATTTTTAGAATTGATCATAGAAGGCCGCGATTTTGTCAAAATTTTTAAAAATCAGTCTAAAAGCACTTTTAAAATATTTCTCTTCAGATACTCACATTAGACACGATTTATTCTTCATTAAGTTCAACGATATTGATTTTTCAACTAAAACTATTTTTTTTAATGGAACTCCTATGGGACAACTTGTTATTTAATTAAATCTTTAAATTACGAAGAAAATGATATGCGTAATGTCTACCTTCTCTTTGTATTAAATTTATAATTAAATAAATAATAATAAAGGGTAGGTGCAGTCACATATGCCCGCCACCAAAAAAGCAGTAATAATGAGTACCAAATAAAATCTTTTAGTGGCCAAAAGAAGGTGCCATTATACAAGCCATTCACAATCTACACTACCAATGGATATATCGCCGATATGCGAGGCCCTTTCTTGGCAAATATGAATGATGCTGAGATAATACGACAAATCATAGATGGGGGCGAGCGTAGAGGCGACTTCAATGTGAATATCAGTCGATATTCCGTTGAAGCAACGTCGAGCGCGGTTAGTACTTGGATGGGTGACCCACCTATCTTGGGAAATACAGCGTTCTCGTCCCACCTTCTAGAGGCTTGTATATCAGTGTATACTCGGAAGTTACGTAATTTCAGACGAGGATTACGTAGTGGATATACCATCCTTCGGAGGGGATGTAAAGCAGGCGGTCCCTTGTCTATTAAATGTTAGGCAAGTAAAAGATCCCTACTCTTCTTAAGGGAAGAGGTTCGGCAAAATTTCCAGGTTGGGGGTAGCTCGTCTCCTGGCGTCGGTGATAAGCCCTGGTAACGGAAAAAGGCCGACGTTAAATAATTATAATAAAAAAAAATCATAGATGATCCAAGTGGATTCTGCAAACTAATGGAATTCGATGACATCTTTGTACTCGATCGAGGTTTTAGGGACATAGTCTCTTATTTAGAATCGAAAGGTTTTAAAGTGTTGATGCCCGCTATAAAAGGGCAACGAAAACAACTCACTACACAAGAATCAAACGCTGCTTGCTTTATCGCGAAAGTACGTTGGACAGTTGAATGCGTTATTGGGATACTAAAAGAAAAAAAAATAAACTTCTAAATCAAACATTTGACAATAAAATGCTCCCTTATATCTTTTGATTCAATATGCCAGCGATTAACTTCTGATAATACCATATGTGAGGAAATATTGGAACGAATAATCAAAAGGAAGGATGAAGACAACAATCTGGCAAAGCAAGTAGAGGAAAGAGTCTGGCTTCGCAAAAAAATTAGCTTTTGTGCCCATTGCATCAAGCGATATTATGGATTTTCCAGAAATGACCAATTCTGATTTGAAGATGTTATTTACGGGCACATATCAATTTGGTCAAGCCGTATCGTATTTGGCTGAAGTGCCAATGATGATGGGTCTTTAAATATGCATTATTTCAAATATCAGTCAGACATATTGAAGATTCAGGTTCAGTCCCGACATATTTCGAAAATAGTTTATACTACGCACCAAATAGCAACGGAGTTGATCGAAGAAAGCAATATCAATGTGCCAACGGATTGTGTACCGTTGGATGCTGTTCCCACGTGGCAGCGGTGATTTACTCTCTCTCATATGGAAGATTTTTATCAGGAATTCAGCGGCCGTCCGAAAAGCTTAGCATGCTTTTTAGAACAGAGGGCATTAACGTAGTAATTAATGAAGACAGTGATGAGGATTAAGACTCAATACTTAATTAAGCTTAAGTCAGGATAACGATTTGCATTTATTTTTATTTTTTTTTTTTTTGAGTACGTTGTACCAAACAAATATACTTTGATAAAATATATGTTATAGGATATTGTAAGACACAACAGAGAGAAAAATCACGGGTGTCGCTAATTAGGAAGAGTATAAAATAAAATGGTCTTGATAAAAAAAATATTTTTTTTAATTTTTTGTATACAACAACCACGTTTTTTTTTTCTTTTAAGAAACTTGTCTCATCAATCTCTGTAACCCATATAAATATGAAGCAAGTTGATCTTGTAGTTTAGGAATAAGAAAAATTTTTTGAAAAAAAGTGTTTTATTTTTAATTCGTAAACTGTGCCTTTTTAGAAGTTGAAACAGTGCACAATTGAACTGGGGTAAGATGCAAAATATAAAAAAATATTGGTACATTTTGGGCCGAAGGCATTTTGAGTCTAGAAAACCAGATTAGGCCCTTTTTTTTAAATATTTTTTGAAAATCAAAATAATATTTGAGCATCAGATCATATGTATTTTGACCAGCAGAATCCAAATATGTAAAAATATACAGGTTGCCCCACTTAAAAATTTGATTTTCATGAAAATTGCATCAAAACCGGAAGTCGGCCATTTTAGTTCTTTACATCATATAATTGGAAATTTCATCCCATATCACTACACTAAATTTGAAAAAAATCCATTCTCCCATTCAAAAGTTACAAGAGTGTCCCCCTCGGCTGAACCACCCGGTATAAAAACTATCCTTGAACCCTACGTTATGCCATTTGTACCATTTATTAATGATGACTTCATGCATCGCACAGCGCTCGGGTTTGCCCGTCAGTACTTTCAGGAACTAGAACTCAGCGTAATGAACTGGCTTGCGACAATTTCTGACTTAAACTCCACTGAGCATTTATGGGACAATACGAATAGAAAAATTAGAGCATTACAGTAGCTTCCAGTTATTTGCAATGAGCTGAAAGAAATTGGTCGAAAGGCCATGGCAGGTTAAGATAAGTGTCCGTGCCTTTGTAACCTTTTTGCGTGTGGTTCCTTCCAGTGATGTATCGTTGCGTAAGATACTACCATAAAAAGTTTTGACCTCAAAAACTTCATATCTGGGAAAAAATTTTTTTTTCTTAATCAAGTGAACCAATTTGTTTCTATTTCACATATATTGTAAATATACTCAAGACAATTTATTACTGATATTTTCATGAAATCTTTTCATGGAGAAAACAAAAATTGATGCTTTTGAATTTTTCGAAAAATTTATATACGTACTTAACCGTTAGGGACCACCTCTATTTTTAAGGGCAAGATACACTCAGTTCATATAAAGGATTTACTTTATTGAATTTGTAGAAAAAAGGAGCAGACATATGAAAAAACGAGAGCTTTGCTTATACACATGCATGCTTTTAAATGTTATTAAATAGAGAAGGAGTCAAAAGGGAGATGTGGAAGTTCTTATTTGTTACGGTGTGATTCATTTAATTAGATGTTTCTATAAAATACACACAGAAGATCTTAATTCGTCTCTCTTTGTTAGAACTGGAAAAAAAATGTTTTATTATTAGTATGGTGAGTTTTTGCATTAGGCACACAGATATCCAGTTTATTTAAAGTAAAATTGTCATAGCATAAATTATTTAATATTTAATATAAATATATGAAACCAGAAAATATCATAATGATATTAAGTTAAAGCTGGTGAAGTTCTGCCCATCATCAAAGCTATTAGTGAACTGATTTGCCAGAATAAGGTTGGAAATTTACTGACTCATTTGCGTTCTTCGCAAGCTTTAGTGATAAATCGACTATCAAATAATTTGTGTTGGAAAAAACAACGGGATTACTATAATACCTTATTAACTATGCAGTTTAATGTGTCACTGTCGACAAATACATTATTAAGGCTTTTATAAATTTCATTTTAACATCCCTTTCATTGTTTTATATTTTTTAATCATTTTTTAAAAAGTGTGTGATATTTGATTAACTCTGTCAGAAATGCCAACAATGCAAGTTTGATCAAATTATATAAAATTTAAACTCTTTAGATTAAACTTAAAACTTCGGTGTGAATAATGGAACTGCGCGGAAAATAAACAAAGGGTTGAAAGTAAGCTGAAAGCAAATCCTATGAGAGTAATTAAATGACCTTTCCTCGCTAAATAGTTGGTAAATCCATTTTTTAAAACCCGAAAACAACTAAAAATGTTTAGGCATATTTATTTTGTTAATACTGTTTTACCAACTGCGTCTAACATAATTTATTGAAAGCCGTTATTCTCTTTTTCTCTCCTTTGCAGCTTTATAAATAACTCCTCATGAACTAAATTCAGGTATAGAAGCCCATATGTTAAATGATTTAAGTAGATAAAAAATCGGCAACTACGCAAAGCGGCTGGAACCTCCTCACCAGGTGCAACTTTGAAGCCGAAAAGAGCACTAAAAAATATGAACGATCTCATTTCATTATATTTTTTTATTTATTTTTAAAAACCATATAATTAGGAAGTTTCCTATTTTAGAAATATCATGTACATTCAACCTCATTTAGTAGTCTTTCGGATAACTAGTCAAACAAAAAAAAAAATTATCTCGATATCTGAAAAACTCGAACTTATTCAATTTCTTATTTGAATACTTCGCCTCGGCTGACGTCACAATACATAACGCGCTGACTTGCCATGCCGGCGGCCCGCCGCCCTATGTTCCCTTTATTTAGTGTATGTGCTCGATTTTCTGAAATGCCACCAAATGTCACTTTTGATTCGTTCGTGCCGAGCCGAATTTTCGAATTTCGCCGTGCAATTTACGATCAGGTTTATCTGGAAGACTTCCTATGAACGTGCTAAAATTGCGTATTTTAGCAATTTTTTCGGCTCTCAAATGCAAGCTGGCTATAAACTGACGGTGCTTGCCAGCGAGTATAAAGGTGCCCGCGCCCGCTCGCTGTTGGCGGAATCATGTATTGTGACGTAATCGAGCCTCAGCCCAGATGATCGCAGCATTTTAAACTTGGAAGGACCATAACTTTTTTATTTATAGAGATAATTTAAAAAAAAATTACAGATATTTTTTAGATTTTTACGACTATTTATTACAAGAAAATGAGAAAAATGGAAACTTCCTAATTCTCTGTGGACAGCTTCTCAGCCAGCTGTGGCCGGTGAAGTATTCATAGTGGACCGTTTCAACTTGAGCTGATAAATATTATTTTTATCTTCTGGCCTCATTTTTCATTAAATCGGTCGGGGAAGGTTGTTGTTTGGTTGCTTGTCACTAACGTAAGATGTCAAACCGACAGATGCCAAAAGGTTTCAGGAGAAATTTTTCTTTGATAGCTGTCAAACTGACAGCTGTCAAATTTTTCATCGCTAAAAAGTTCTAAATCTGTCAAACTGACAGCTGTCAAAAATTCTGGTTCTAAATTTTGCTGGGGGATTTTATTTCTTGACAGTTGTTGAAAATTTTTAGGTTGGTATTGCACTTGGTTTGGTTTTTAGGTTATGTTAGTGTTTTTTAGGTTGCGATTGCCGGAAATGGATTTAAGTCTCTCAGACTTTTAATGCCACTGTCACTTTTAATAGTTTTGGGCAAAAAAATTACTTTGGGCCCAGTTAACGACCGTTCGTAATCACATGGGCTCCTTATGGATTGTGTAGGCCTTACACAGCTATCTGCATTTTTTTTGAGAAATATCACAACTAGTATGACGTCTTCAGAGAAAACATGTGTATAGTCTGCACGCTTTAACACACTAGTCTACCGAACGTTAGGTTAGACTATAAAATATATTTTACACAAGAAGCGTGAGATAGTTATTTTGTTTTTTAATTTTTTTCACGGAAACCAAATCGAAAAGGTGCAAGTGTGACACATCGTTGAAATCGGAATTTTTACTGCTTTTCAATGGTTCGATTACAAATTGTAGGTAATCATAAAATAAACAACTTGCTGTGCCAAACAGCACTAAACGTAATCCGATCTCAGCCAAAACTTTTTCAGATCTTCTGGAGAACTAAAGAAACTCTCATGCAAAGTTTCATGAAAATCCGTTCAGTAGTTTCGCCGCTGTCGTGCTAACATACATACACACATACACATACACACAGACATTTTTCAAAAACCACTTTTTTTTGGGTTCCTGGGACCTCAAAACGTAAAGATTTGATGTTATCTCAATTTTCAATTTTAGACTAATTTTAGTAATCTCTCACAATCTTATTGTGGGGAGGTTAATATAGCTAGAAAAAATTGTGTCCAGAAAAGTTTTGATTCATTATTTTTTATCTATCAACTAACATATGTAAATATTTCAAATTAGTATAACTCGAGGAACTCGAATGTAGAAGAATATAGGTATTCAATTTAAGAGAAACACATTTTCTTATGCATCCCAAATATTTTATTATTAAAACACTAATAGCGAATCTAATATCTCAAAAAAAACTGACATATGACCAGTTTTAAATAGCACAAATTAACAGTTTTTGCCTGTAAAAATGATTTTCATTATGAATTTGATTGTATAAATATAGGGTTAACAAATAATTTTAACATTCCGAGCAAATGACCGGCATATAGAGTGATCATCAGGTTATTTTATATAAACTATGACTTACTATGACTTTAGAGAAAATGTTCCAAAGGTTTTTTTTATTAAGAACATAAAAAAGTAAGGATGTACAAGATATCTAAACTGTGCTCTACAGTGCGTTTCCAGGTTCTAGTGAACTTTATGTAGGCTAGATGATATAACAATTTTACTTTAAAATATTATTACCATATATTTAATAAGATTATTACCAATACTAATAAAGTTTGCAGTCGGGTGTTGTCGAATACCTAATAAACACTATGATACTACGATTTCTGACAGAAAAATTTTGTATGTAGGATAGCATTGTCGACTATTACAAAACGAATGATAGCTGGAGTCAAACGTCACCGACATCGAATATCTATTTCAAAAATGAAAATAAAATGTATACAGGGTGTTTCATTAATAATTTGTGATACGCTAACTGAAGAATCCTTAGCCCAGAATATGAAGATTTAACCAAGAACACTTAGATAAAATGTGCCTACATACTAAGATATAGGGTGTTGAAGTTAAAAAATGAAAAATTATTTTCACATATCATTTTAAAATTACTTAATATTTCTTTACCATATTTGGTAGGTAGTGTTAGTTGTCCAAGGTGCATAATAATATCAGTGAAAGAACTGTTAAATAACTCCTATTACGGCAAAACTAACGTATGACAGTTCTAGGAAAACTAAATATCATTAGCATACTTAGTAAAAACATTATTGTTTCAGCCTACTGTGTACAAAAACAATAACGCATTAGTTAGATGTCAAAGTGATTAGAATTTTATTTATGAGATGAGTATCACTGAAATTTAAAAGACCATGTAGCCGCTTTTTCGAATTCTAATATCTCGAGAAATAGGCACTCTAGAGCAATGTATTAAGAGTTCCTTTTTCGTGTAAAAAATATTGAAAAATAAAATAAAATCAAGAAAATAATAATTTGGAGAGTGGGGAACTCGGGACCGTCTTTCATGAGAGTCATACGCAGCGAAAGTGTTAAAGGTCAATCGTGCCGTGTCCGTGGAAAATATGAACTAAAAACCGCTGCCCAAGGAATCACTACTTCCACATCCAGATTTTCTATCCAAGTCAAATTTTGTATGTGGAAATAATTGTTTATGGAACTTTAATAATATAATATTTGAAATCCTCTGCCCGAAAAACCCATAAAACGATACCCTAGATCGGTAGTGGGGTGGGGGTGGATAAAGTAAAAAATATTTTGAGGTTTTTCGTTCTTGTACACACACTAAATGGCATTTTTTTTTCATCCCCCTTAATAATGGGGGTGGGGGTGGTAAGGGGGGTGGCTAATGTCAAACTTTTTTTTGAGACCTTAGCTTCTCTTGTATATACTAAATACCAATTTTATGAACTCTTACCTGCTTGATTTACCTATTTACCAATTTACCCCAATTTCCCCCCAACCCTTCGACGGAACAAGATAAAAATATAATCTAGTTCTAGATCTCGTTAAAGTATATATGTGTACCAAATTTCAAGTCAATATCTCAAACGGTTCCATAGTAAACGTGCGCACAAAAAAAAGTTACAGACCGACAGAAAGACAGAAATTTTTTTTTCGCTCAAACTTAAAATCTCGACGTTTCATGACATTCTAAGCTATTTGAACAATAAAAATTTTAAAAAATTTTTTTGTCGTTACTATTTATACTTCCACTGGATGTGGAAGTCATAGATTAGGTACGACCGACTGCAACTTCTGCAGATGACTCCGTCATATTATATACTAGTTATAACTGGGTAGATGTAAGAGAGGCCTGACAAGCCGAAATTTATGTAGATTATTTCACTCATTAACGCTATAGCCAATGAGAGCCCATTTTTTCACAACATGGGAACCAATCAAATTTCATTATTAGTGGTAATTCAAGCTAGATCGGCTTTTGACAGTACCGACATGCACAATTTATCGCTCTAATTTTTTATGTCGCTGCAGCGGCAAATACTGCGGTAATTTTTTGACGTTTTGTTTCGTGAAATATTTTCCGCAAATAGGGCAATTCGCGCTTTTAAATTTTATCTATAGATATCTTCTCTAGCTTATTACTGATTGTTAACTTACCTTGTAAATTGTAATATTGTATTATGTACTAGCAAACATAAACACACCACATATATAGTAAACATTCGTCAGTTCCAAAGAGAAGCCTGTCTGAAATATATAGGCTATAACCCTCATCTATCTGTAACTATTTCAATTTGCCTACTTTTCAATCAGGTAACAATAATATACAAAGATTGTACTTAATATACCTAGCTCATAATACAGGAACAAGTCAAGCACAGCTTTCAATAGCTCAATAATGTAGTTACAAACACATTCGCTCTGGAAACAAACTAAAAATGTATCTAGGTACCTACTTACATACGGTAATCTATCAAAAAGTAACTTTGAATCAAAGCTGTGCAATATTTTAATTTGTATTTAAAATTCACTCTGCCTAACGAAGCAAACCTCAACATAATTTGTAAAATTGGTAAATATGAATCAATGAACAATTATTATGGAATGTAACTCTATTAGCGGTAGCGCTAGATGGCGCTCCCCATGTCAATCTCGGAACCATGAGTGTATAGTAATAAATAGGCGGGATATCGGGAATAATGTAGTGCCCTCTCTATCGTTCCTAGTCATATTGCACCTCAGAAACGCCTGAAAGGTGTTAAGCCAGTCTATATATTATAATATCTAAGGTTTCAACTCGTTTTATTTACTAGTTGCCATAGAAATGTCACTATATTATTTTAAAATATAGCGAATCTCCGTTGTTTCTACTGCGTTTGTTTCAGATTTGTTGTTTTGACAATATGAGTCGGTTTGGAAATATTTCTGTATATCAAATTAATGAGGAAATTGAAAATAAAGGTCAGTAAACTCTAAAAAGTGACAAGAAAACGACTGAAGGCAATTAATGAGAAAACATAATATTGAAGATGTACTTAATGAATTATTTATTCGTGAAATATTCTCCTCAAATACCACTCGTGCTTTAAATTTTATCTAAAAATTGTTTCTGAAGCTAAGTTGCCCCTAGTTAATATAACTCGTGCAAATTGGCAGTTTATTATCAAAGATTAAATCCCTCCCGCTAAAGCGGTCGGGATCTAATCAGATAATAAACTGCCAATTTGTACTCTTTATATTACCAGGCAACACGCTTTCGAAAAAATTTTCGATAAAATTTTAAGCACTAGTGGTATTACATACGAGTATTTCATACATCTTAAAGCAGTATTTAATTAAAAAGAATTAATTTATATTTTGTATATTTTTTTAAAGTATTTTGTTACCATCAAAGAAATTTATTGTTTGTTGAAGAAAATGAAATGTGGCTTCCACCGAGCCTTTCCTTGATTTTAGATACAAATGTCTAAGTAAATTCCATAACGTGAAGTTTATTACAAAATTATAGAAATTCTCCAAGTGTTGTTTATTAATACAGTATACACCAACAAAAGCAATTTGTCTCATCTTATTTGGCAAATATTAAATAAGGATGACTAGGGAAGTTTCTCGAACAATAACTTAATTTTCTCTTTGATATCGCGCCCTAACCAAAACGTCCACATTTATAAAATCAAGTTTCTGGTTTTTGTTTCCGTTGGTATTATTCTAATGACCATAAAATAAAAATTTAAAGACATTCATGTTTAATATCAGAGAAATTTAGATACAAAATATAATAAGTCTGACTTAAAATCACGAAGAGAATAAAGATCATTAACTTAGGTATTAGAGTTATGTACATTTTGCTCATCATAATGTAATAAATATTTAATGAAAATTGTAATGGTCAACATTTTTCTGCGGTAAATTTTCGACATCTTTAATAAAATATTAAATTATAAAGTTTAGAGGTCACAATACAGTCATATACGATACAATACAGACAGAAAGCAATGAAGTTTGTATAAAAATTCACTTTTACAACAAGAAGAAAGTACCTGCATAATAGAAAATTAAAAAATAAAATTCCTATATAAAGCACTTGTAGAATCGTTAGATCTGTATCCAAAACATGGCCTTAGAACTTTTTAAAAGCTATATATATTTTTGATCGAAAATAATGCGTTAAACTGAAAGACACATTCAGTGGCTGAGTATGGCATTCCATAAGGACTGTATTAGTTTCACCACTATTTTATATTTACCAAATGGTGCATATAAGTTCGTAAATGTGAATAACTGGAAAATAAGTTATTTTTGAGGAAAATATTTTCGAAAAAGCTTTCATTTTCAAAATCAGGATATAATCACTATATAATTTTATTTTTTTTTAGTTTGGTGTAGGGCTTCACGACTATTTGAAAGCCATTATTGCTTTCTTAAACAGAAATCCACATTTTTCCTTACAGATTCGTATACTGCGTGAAATAATAAATAACTCTTGTTTCAATTATTTTTCCTTTAGCCCCAATTGTTGCGAGTAATTAAGCATTGAATGTGGAAACACAGAAACTGTTATGAGAAAATAAGAACGACGAGAAACTGTTCAAATCTGTGCAAGATATCCCTACAAAATAAACCTGGTGAAGTCAAGTCAGGAAATCGTACCACATCGTCCAATCTACCGACCATAATCCCAAACCAAAACTGCAAGTGCATTCACTGCATAACTTTTTGAAGATTTACCATTAGAAGAAATAATGAACATGTGGGTCCAGTATCATGGTTGTCTAGCACATTATGTATAAATTTTTCATAAAATTTCTTGTTTTCTAGTTACTACTACTACTACTACTACATCCAATGCTTAGTTACTAACAAATAAATAATTCAGGCAAATACAAAAATTATTGAAACAAAGGTTTATCTTTTCGTTATACGAATCTATAATAGTGTGGTGGCTTAGCGAAAAGATCGTGACCTGCTGGATTAAAGCCCTAAATTTTGCACACTTCTTATATAGACTCAGTACTATCAATTCAGGGAGGGGAGTGCCCGATTTTAGTGTCCGCCATCTTGAAATATGACGCTATCTTTGTTTTCCTTGAACTGTAACTCGAAATTTTCGACTTTTATTTGGTTTTTACTAAATATCTCCCCAACTTCTGGGTTTGTAGCAAAAAGGATTTAATTTCAAATAAATTTGTTACAATTTGAGACCAGAGCCGCTTTTGTAACTTTAATATTTTGCGAGATACAAGCTTCCAAAGTTTTGGACTTTTTTCAGGTTATTACGAAAATCTATATTTTTGTCGGTTTTGCCATATATCTCCAATGCAGTCAATTTTGCAGCAAACATTGTTTTATTAATGTTTAACAAGAATAAATAGGCTACAATGTGAGTAAAGAAACCATATTACGATCACAATTTGCTGAGATAATGTATTTGACCATGTTACAAAGGTTTCAATAAAAAAAATTACAGAATAACTATTGAGAAAATAATCATAAAAATTATATTTATAATGTTGTTGTTTACTGTTCACAATGGTCTCTGCAATGACAAAGAGCTGTGCAGGCAAGTTACAAAGTTGTTACAAACGTAATTCTTAGAGCACAAGGGTTCAGCCTTATATCCGCACTTGATTAATTCCCTATAGCTTTTGCTTGCTTTCGGTATAGACATCCAAATTGGTTACCATGTCTATTCGTTTCTTTTCCATCCAAAGTTAGCCAGAGTAGGTGCATTTTGGAGTGATTTCACACTGGTTAACAGCAGCGATTAGTGTGTTGAATGAGGGCATCCTGTGTGGGCGGTAGACTTTGCATCATCTTTACTTGTTTTCCTTGTGTGAAGAGATCCTCTCTGAGCTTGTTGATGCTGTCAAGTTCTGTTGTGCCATCGTACAAGATGCATGTGAATAGTTCTATAAGTTCAAATGCCTTTGTTTTAGCATCTACTGGTTGAAATTGATGTTTTGCAGAGGAGATAAATCTTTCAGTGCCTGGAGGATATGCTTTCCAAGTCTTCCATGCTGACCTTTTCCCCTTACTAAAAAATTGTGATGTAGTGTCTGAAGTGTAGTGTAGTGAAAGCATGGAAAAGGGCAATGCTTGCCACATATTTTCTCCGAGATCTTGGCAGATGGCGTTAATATGATAATACCGGAAGTGTTTAACCTTGTCAAATGCAATCCAAAGTTGAATATTAGGTTTGTGAGTTTGTAGTTTGGAAAAGATGCCTACTAGTACGACAATAACATTTGTGTCAACTGTACTTATAAGGATGTTGGTTGCATCCTTTTATAATGCGTCCTATATATGAAAACACATTCTGGTATCAGCTTCTTTGTGGTCAGTTTCGGACATCGGTGCTCTGCTATTTTTTGAAATAATAGATTTACCATAGATGATGTATACTTCTTTACCTTCTTGTACGTCATAAGCACTGACTGCATCACTTAGTAGAGTAAACAGTTCTGTTTTGTTCTCTGAATTCTTCAGGAATATAACAAAGTTTTTGGGGAGTGTGGTTTCCCTTGTGACTTTTCTTCCTTTCTCCCTTCCCTCTCTTCGCACGTGTAGTTTCCTTCAGACTGTCTGGATTATATATGTCCCATACAACATCGATTCTTAGGCAATCCTGAAGTTGTCTCTTGATCCATGGTAAGAATACCATATCACTATGTAGTCTAAAGTTGTAGCAAATTTAGTCTAGATTAGAATTGATTCGAATAGTGTTACTGTAAACTCAATCGATTTCGTAATAACCTGAAAAAAGTCCAAAACTTTGGAAGCTTGTATCTCGCAAAATAAGTTACAAAAGCGGCTCTGGACTCAAATTGTAGCAAATTTGGTTTAAATTAAATCCTTTTTGCTACAAACCCAGGTCACGATTCTACATAGCAATTGCTTTAAGCCACCACACTATGAAAAAGGCAGGAATTTTCATTGAAAAACATAAAAATCCCGCCATTGAAATGATTGAAACTTTCCTCTAAAACTGTTTTCTCGAAAATGCTTTATTTTCAACTTATTCACTTTTGTCAACTTAAATGCCCCACCCGTTATATTGGAATAAGTTATTTTCGTACGAAGTAAGGGGACCATCTTAGATATATCGATGATACGGCAATATTTTGCTATAATTCGCGGAAAAACAAAAATATTAAACTATGACTTGTCATCAGTTACTTACAATAAACATTACTAAAGCTTAGGTAGGTATCTATATGTTTTCGATTGTTATCCACGTTTGAGAACCTTAAAATAAACGACAAATTTAAGACGTAACAAAGCGACGTAGATTTAATAGGCCAATTTTTAAAACTTATCTTGAATTTCATGGATTTTAAATTCTTAACTTAATCCAATTTTGTGTGACTTTTTTTTCGAACAGATATTGCATGATATTTCTTAAGTAGTCATATGTGGAGAAAAAGATATAACGCTTAGAAGCTAAATGACAAAAAATATATGCTTAATTTTAAAAGATTTTGTTATCCACCATGCAGCAAAAAAAGTCAAGTGGAGAATCTCCCTATCATACTTTATTTTCAAGATTCCTAACTTTTGTGTATATTGGATGTTCCGCCTGATAGGATAATTTCCATTTTATAACTTTATTTTTTGCACTCATTTAAATTCATAACTTCACTAGCGCATATTTCATTCCATTATAATTTGTTTGCTTTGAGAATGCAGATATTAGGTACGCTTTAGTAGATTTTTTTCTTAAGAAAACGGGCTTATTCATTTTAATATTTCATGTTTATTAAACGAGCTGAGTTTTATAAATATTCATTACTGCATGGCATGTTGCAATAATCTATCTCTACTTGAAATTTTAAATTTCATAAATGTATTTAATATACCTTTAAACGAACATTTAATTATAACAGAAGAAAAATTCAAAATTGATGTATATACTTAAAAGCTCTAGCAGATAGCTTTATTTAAATGCAGAAGTTAAGGCTATAAAGAAACAATTATTCATTGCCTAAGTTACAAACTTGTACTCTCGGTTTGTGTGTACCTAGAGTATGATAATATTCAAAATAAAATATTAACAGCACATTATGCAGAGCTGGCCAGTTTGAACATTCAAATGTACTTATAATGCATGAGACAAGAATTAAGCTATTAAAGATTTTAGACATTAGCGATATCTCCGCAGATGGCATTTTACGAACAACCATGCGACCTAACCTGCCTATACTTTTATGCTGTTATATATAGTTGATATGATACAGTGCGTGTAATTGCCGATTAGGCATATACATTCACGTTGCGCGAGAGACAACATATGACAACACAGCAGCAGCAAACTCGGCCGTCGTCGAAGGATCCCAGCTCTCAGTTATTTTATTTCAGCCAGCTGGCACACGCGATGTTGTAATCCCTATGCCTAGCCCGCCACTACACATACTGTATATAGTTGTGGACCATTGCATAGATTATGAATGATGGCATATATCATCTTCCACTCTACATATCCGACAAATATAATCAAGTCAAATAAGTTTTACTGTGCTAATAACAATATTACACACAAAAGGAAGACGATTAGGGTAACCTATCTACCATCGTCTCCCTAAAATTATTAAACAAGATAAAACTACAATTTTAATTTTAATAAAGTTTACAGTGATATATTAATTTACTGATCTTATTTTCATTTTAAACTGATCTAATGGCAAATTGAGATCCAACAACACTTTATTTAACAAATTAGGCGCTATATATGAAAAAGTTCCTTCATACATTTTAGATGAATGTTGAGGTATCGTTAATGTATTCGTTATTATAATTACTGAATGTTCATCACATCTCCGTGATATTAGTTTGAAAAAATAATTGGGAGTACGAGCAGCAATATTCAATATGGGGATAGATCAATGATTTGACCAGTTTAAGTTTTACAGGTTCGCTTAACTGATGTTTAAACTTATAAATGGACTTTAACTTTAAAAATGAATTCTTAAAAACATAATCAACATGCTCACTAAAAGATAAAGATCCATGGATTATGATTCCTAAATTTGTCGCAGATTTTACCCAGTTGATAAAATTATCATTTAAGGTCAATCGAGAATAGGATTCTATTAGCTCTCTATGTTTTTCTTGTCCTACACTTAATGCCACTGTTTTGTTTGGGTTTAACTTTAGCCCATGATACTCAGAATAATGCAATATTTTGCAGATCAGCATTTATATATTCTGGCGTTTTTTAAATCATTTATTTGGAATGAAAAGTACATCTGAATATCATCAGCATAAATGTGAACCCAACAATAAGAAAGCACCTTGAGACGATCAAAGATAAAGAGTGAAAAAAACATTGGCCCAAGTATACTACCCTGCGGAACTCCTGCAGAGGTGACCCTTAACGAAGAGTATTGTAAATCATTAGTTATCACCTTTTGAGCCCTGCCTGTTAAATAATTTACTATCCAATTTAAAACAAATTCTTGAAAAACCTATATACCTTAATTTGGCTGCAAGAAGATCAAAGTTTACAAGATCAAATCCTTTACTTTGATCTAGCAAGACAAGAGAATTATCATTTGCATACGCTAAGTCATTTATAACATTCAATAAATAAAAGCTGTATTAGTACCATGTTTCTGCCTAAAGCCAGACTGTGTTTCAGGTAAAATGTCATTATCTTGCAAGTAAGATTTTATTTGAAATTATACGATTTCTTCTAATAATTCTGAAAATGTTGGCAATATATTTATAGGTCTCAAGTCACTAAAAGTTGATGGGGCATTACTTTCGGTGTTGAGATGACATTAGCAATTTTCTACAAATCTGGAAAAATTTCTTATTGAAGAGAGTCGTTAAATAAATGTCTAACCACATGAATGCAGTACGGCATAATTATGCTTATCATTTTTAAATTTATGTTGTCATTGCCCACTGCCTGAGATTTTATTGATTTCAATATTTTATGTACAGTGTGTCCCAGGATAGATGTAACAAGAGGTGTAATAGACCAAAAATTTTCGAATTTTGGAATGATATTTAGGGATTGAGTTCTGCTTGTTGTAAAACTAAAGTATACCAAAAATGACTTGATTTCGTGTTCTACAGGGTGTTTTGTAAGCAAATTTGTAAAAATCACCACTAATAAAGTACCTTTATTTTTCAAAATATGAAAAAGTTCCACTAAGAAAAGTTATTTAGAATGCAATTTTATACTCCTGTATCAAATTTCAGGAATATGAAATAATTTTTTTGAAACTTCCCATTTTTTGAGAATTAAGAGTTGAATTCATATTTAAAGTTGTATAGAAGCAAATGTTAATCATCCACTGCTTTTCTCATAGCTTACTTTTAGCTTCTACTTAACTTTAAATATTAATTCACAAAAAATAATTTCTATGCAGTTTTAATTGAATGGTTCAAAATAAAATACTTACTAATTTATTGAAAAAGTGGGAATTTAAAAAAATAATTTTATATTCCTGAAATTTGGTATAGAGGTATAAAATTGCATTCTAAATAACTTTTCTTAGTGGAACTTTTTCATATTTTGAAAAATAAAGGTACCTTAATAATGGTGATATTTACAACTTTGCTTATAAAACACCCTGTAGAACACCAAATCAAGTCACTTTTGGTATACTTTAGTTTTACAACAAGCAGGACTCAATCCCCAAATACCATTCCAAAATTCCAAAATTTTTGGTCCATTACATCTCTTGTTACATATACCCTGGGACACACTGTACAGTGTACATATATCCTCATCTGTTATTTCACGAAAACTAAATTTAAGATTGTTATTAAAAAAATATATTATTGTAATATAATGAAGTATCGTAATCTATTTGTGATTGACCTGCTACGTTTATAAAATAATCATTAATATCTTCAGGCTTGCACAACTCTTTTGGTAACTTACTTTTCTCTGAGGATCGACTAGAGATACCCCAATCTGATAAACTCTTCCACAACTTTTTAGGGGTAGTTTTTTGTTTTTCCAGAATATGTTTCATGTATGCAATTTTTTCATGAGCAATCTCCTCATTGACATAATTACGCAATATCACAAGGTATTCCAGAGTTCCAGCTGTGCGTGGTTTTAACTATTTTTTGTGAGCTCTGTTCTTTTCTTTAATCATTTGTTCAATATTTACGTCACATAAGGTTGGCATTTACGTCTATGACGGAGAGTACATATGGGTGCATGACGATCAAAAAGTGATATATTATTATTTAAGCATTCATCTTTTAAGTTAATATCTTCTAAATTAAATATGTCCTCCGAAGATGTGTTGTAGGTGCATTAAGTGCAAAACCATTAATACAAGGTTTTTGTAATTTATATAATATATAATATCCGGGCTTACCTTTTCCTGCTCAATATATACCTTATAATATGGTATTCGACATATAAACTAATTGTAAAATACGGATTACACGATTTATTAGTTGCACTTGCAACAATTAGCTTAAGTTTGTTAGTACTATTTTCCAAATTTAATTTTTATGCAGATTCTTTATTAAAATTTTTATTTACTGTACTAATTGTGCCATTCGGGAGACTTCCTGTTTCATGTGCGACACTTTAATTTGGAACACCATCCGTTACATTTGGGGAACCATCCATTCTATTTGGGATACCATTCGTTTCATTTTTCATTTAATATATTTATCAATGTATTTTAGAACGAACGACACTTGTATTGCCTTCTATAAAATGATGTGGAAATGAAACATATTTTATGGATTTATATTAAATTCACTTTTTGAGATAAAACAATGCATAATTTAAAATGCAATAAGGGAGGAAATCCATTTAAAATTAAGAGTTTTGGCACAACACAAATTTTTGTATATTTCAAAACTTAGAAACTTCCTTTACAAATATTTTAAATAAATTTGAATAACTACAGTCACGATTTCCTTTCATAAAGTAATCCATTAATCAAATTTAATTTCAGATGAACTGAATGACTTGCCTTAAACGCTCTTCAGAGCTAAGAATTTTCCTTAAATGTTTTTCTACTTGAAGCATCAATAAGGGAACAAATGGGTGTTATTAATTATATAACTTTTAATATACCAGCCCGCAGGATTAAACAAAGTAAACAATTTATATTAAACTCAAAAATGTTTGAAACTGTAAATAATTAAGTGAGTAAAAGCGCGTTGCGGTTTTGCTCATAATGAACGAGTAGATTATTCAGTTAAGAAATCGATTACAAATAATACAGAGAAAAGAATGAAATTCTTTATCCTAATCCAATTTCACTTAGAAATTTAAATTAAAAGCAGAATTGAATTTCGTTCTTCTTTTGTATATATTTGAACAACTAGCTGGAGTTCTTATACATAATTCACGAAATGGCAAAAATACTAGAATAATTAAGGTAATAGAATTAAATAATATATCCAGAAAATACTAGTAACTCTTTTAACTCTTACAAAAAAAACCTCATCATAGATAACATGTATCTTTCTAAACAACTACTTTGCTGGCTATCTGTCACGACCAATATTAGAAAGATTGTCATATGAATTTAACTTCTATAACTTAATAGTAAATGCATCGAAGAAACATTCCCATATTATATGAGAGCTTGCCAGTGATGCCACCCCACGTTGTAGGGGGTAGGACGCAAAAAAATTGCAACTGAAAATAAGGGTTCTATAATAGAGTCAAGTCAGGTTTATACCACGGAAAACAGTTAACCAAGACTGATTTGGCTTATACCTTTTTTAGTGAATTCTAAATGACATTTATAAAAATATTTACCCCCTAAAAAAGTTTGCCTCATTAATGTGTAAACAAATTATAGCTAATAAAATTAACAAAATCTTGAAAATGTGGTATAATTTGTTTTAATTAATTAGTGATGCAAATGCTTATATTTTTGTTGTCATCACAAAAAAATAATCTTTCAATGAATAAAAAAGATATAAAGATAACGTTATTTTTATAAAATGTTTTTTCGAATATTTATATGATCATGAATGTAAGCAGATCCAAATCCTGTCTTGCATCCTGCAATTGCAAAAAATTACTTTTAAAACATTTTCTGAAGCAGGGGGTTCTTCCATTATGATAATAATAATAATAATAACTCGATCTACAAGACGACATAAAAGTAAGCCATCTGATGTTCATGGACGACATCAAGCTCTACGCTGAAAGTAAAGCCCACCTACAGTCCCTGCTCTCCAGAACCACCACCTTCAGTAGCGATATAGGCATGTCGTTTGAACGGATAAATACGCCACAATGACCATTTCAAAGGGGGGAGAGAGTTCAACAAGGAGGAGAGCCACTTGAGAATTTCACACCGCTGCTGCAAGACCAGACTTACAAATATTTAGGTATCGCGCAGAACAACTGTATCAGCCATTCAAGTCTTAAGCAGTAATTTAAAGAAAAGTACAGATACCGCTTGACCCAGCTGTTGACCTCCTATGTCAGTGCCCGAAACCTGTCAACAGCAATCAACACCTGGGCTGTGCCAGTGCTCACATATTCGTTCGGCATTCTTAAATACAGTAATACAGATCAAGATGACCTAGATAGGCTCACACGTCAACTGCTTATCAAATTCCGCAATCGGCACCTTCGCGCAGCTGTAGAAAGACTGTACCTCAAGCGTGATCAAGGAGGTCAAGGTATGGTTAATATCTTAGAACTATGCAGAAAGCAGGAGGAAAAATTAGATGGTACTTTTACGATTCCAACAAATCACTCCATCAGAAAATCGTCGAGGTGGACCACGGATATACAGTTCTAAATCGTATTAGTCCGAACGGCAATTTAGAAACAAGAAGATTAGAAACTACATAGCGAGAAAAAGTCTCACATAGCAAGTACTCAACATTGTTAGATGGAGACAATGTAGGAATAAGGAGAGCTCTCTGAAATGATTGAAAATAGGCGGATTCTTCCAGGAAAGTGAAGGTTTTATCATGGCAATCCAAAACGGTGTGATAGCTACCCGTAACTACCCATAAAAAGAACTGATGTTGTGGACGTATGTCGTAAGCACAAAAGGCCAGGCGCGACTATAGACCACATAGTGGGGGGCTGCCCGGCATTGGCAGATTCAGCCTACCTAGGTAGACACAACCAGATCGCCAAAAGTGTCCACTCAAAACTAGCACATTTGCACTATTTAAAAGAAAACCCGCCACCATACTAAAAATATCTCTTGGAGAACGAAGAATACCTGCTTTATTGGGACCGCCGAATAGTTACTGATAAAGCAGTGAACTACAATCGACCAGATATTGTGCTAATTGACAAGAACAAGTGACTGGGGAAGATAGTAGATATAGCATGTCCTATTAGCCAAAATCTTGGAAAAACGGAAACTGAGAAGGTCACCAAGTATGAAAACCTGTCAATTGAAATCAAACGCGCCTGGTAGTTGGAAAATATAGAAATCGTCCCAATAGTAATATCAACCACAGGAATGATCTGAAATTTAATACAGAAAGGTTGGGACTACCGAGCAAGATCTGCCATCAAATGCAAAAGAACGTCATCCTCCAGTCATATTACGAGGAAGTTTCTGAACCACCGTCAGAAGAAAAGGAAAAAATGGGTAATTGGGAAAGAGGGAATACTCTCCACGATTGCCCGAGCCCAGAGCTACTCAACACCTCGAAGGATGGGTCAATATTTACCAGTATAAATGCGGAGAAAGTGTGAAAGAAATGATAATAATAATATTTATTAGCCAGATATACATATAAATTATAATAATAATGTTTGCCAAAAGTGTATAAATAAAACTATATATAAATATGTATAATAAACCGCAAGAAATCCTATGGGAAGCATGGCTTGTGATGGATACTATTAGATAATTATTATTATCTTTTCATATTCCATTACCACCGTCACTTTCCTAGCCATAATTCCATAATTGTATCTGTAGATGTACTCTGTGTCTGCATCAGCTGTAGGCACCAAAGATGACAGTTGCAGACAGCTATTCTTTATCGTAGCTTTGACGAAAATGTTGTACCTAAATAAAATATAAATGTCAATTGTATAGAAATAGATTTTTATAAACATTTTTATAATTTGACCTGAATTCATTGAGACTCTCAGCATTTTCAGGTTCACTATAGAACCAAAGAATACATTTAACACAGCTTTAATACATATTTATTCGTATTGGTTTTCCATTTTAAATATAGTGTAAGATCCGGCAGCTTATTCGTGCAGATATCTGCAGTGCTTTCTCAATATTACTTTGACTACACCACATTACGTTTCAAAAAAATTGAAAAAAATCTACAATAAACTACTCATAACGATGTATTTTTGGTAAAAGTTTTGTGAATGCGAATCATTGTTGTCATGAAAAAATAAATATTCTAATTATTAAATATTTTTCTTTATTCGAAGGAGGCAGCAAAATCAGCTGATTTTTTTTTCTAAGATGCATTTAAATTACGTGTACATAATAATTAACGCACAACTTGCAGAAATAAAAAATGAAAACGAAATGTCATGTTTATTAGGGTACAGGGGTTACCCGTAACGACGGGGGGCTAAAACTCGAGGAAAACATTTCTTTTCCTATTGTCGATCTACTTACTGACACCGAATTAGGCCCAAACGCTTCTGGGGCCATTTTACCATGCTTATTCTGCTATACCCTTTGATTGAAAAAGCAAATATCTGCACAAATAGTCTGCCGGATCTGGTACTAATAATGCAACATCTTGTAAATCCTTTCTACCTCCATAAAGTTTAACAAATCTGTTTTTGCCCTTGTGATTGGAAAACCAAGATGAAAAACAATTAAGCGATGCATTAAACAATTAATGCGATAAAAATGACTTTTTTTAATGCATAAATATTTTAATAAATGTCATATCGAACCCATTAAAAGAGATATTTTTCTTGGTTAACCGTTTACCAAGGTTATAGTTGTTTTACAACATGACTCCACTACTACGCAATTTTTTCATGTAAACTGTTAATATTCAAGTTATGACATAACAATAGCGATTTTAACTTAAGGAAGTAGGTACCTTGAAACAGTTTTAGTCGAATAATTCGAAAACTGTCACTTTTAGAACAAAAAGATGATAGAGACCAATAAGAATGCCTATAAACTGGGGATGAATTCGATTTTTTTTTATTTATGTAGGGTTAACAGTTTAGGAGATATGGAAGTTTAAATATGGCGCCCAAACGTTTTATAAGAAGAAATATTTAGTTTAAATGTTAGTTATCTTAGATGCAATTAAACCAAAATAAACTATTGTTAATTGAGCTTTCGAATAATTTTCTTTGTTTCTATAACGAAAAAAGTTATGAACGAAAAGATAGGCATCTTCACATTTTTTAAATAAAAACGTTATCATTTTGTTACGGTAATTAGTTGGTAAATAAAAATGTCTCAGAAACTTTTCGTTAACATACCTAATTGCTCAAATTTTTTAGTTCGTTTAAAGCACTTGCTTTAGAAAATATTTCACTTTAAACTAGGCATAAACATATTTTGAAGAAATTATTACTATTTTTTTGCGCAACTGTTAGTTTTAGCAAAAAACTGAGGAGACCAAAAATAAAGCTTTTTTTTATATAGGATATTAATCATGTGCGTCTATGTTTTTTAAATAGATAATCTTCATTTTGTTATTGCAATTGGCCAGTAATTTAAATAAATCTCAAATACCATAAAAATAAGTATCATTGCATATTACATGGTTTCTAAATGTTGCCTGCTTATACCTCCAGCTGCTGTACTAAAAGACAATATGCACATTACATATAATACCACCGCCACAATAATGTTTAAATAAATAAAAGAAAAGCGCTTACCAAAATAGCAGTTATATCAAATTTTAATACATTCGGACAGGCATTTCTCGATCTGTATGTCTCGTCAGTGTGGCTTCCTTCAAAGCTTAGAATACACTAAGAAATATTCTGTAAAATACCTCTGAAATTTTCTGGCGATGTATTTATTTTATTCTATCTTATGTAATTTTTACCAGAGTAGGGAAGTTGAATTTGCATTTAATTATTAATTATATTATAATCAAAATAATAACAACATAATAATAATATTTGTTTATTTCCAAAAAGGAACACTTTTACAACAAATTTGAGTATTCAAAATGAGACCAATAAATAGGGACATTTGTACCAAAATAATACGTGGGTGTGTGTGATCCATTTATTCTCCATAAAAAAATAATAACCGAAAAATATGCCCATAGCATTTGTGTAAAGTTATTTCACTTTCCCAATGTTTTACTATACTTACATTACTATAAAATTAATTATACACATTTATAAGTTAAATAAAATAAAATAATTGGCTACACACACAAATATGATATGCAAAATATGTGATATATAATTATATATTTATTTTCACCATGCCGCCTTCGGAACTCCCTGGAACAAATGCAATGGGTTTTCATAGGTTGGATCTATTACAACAAAGTTACAAAAAAATTTAACAGAAAGTGTGGAATGCACTGGAAGTAGTACATCCGTCTTTATTTTCCCGATTTCTCTGTTCTCTTTCTTGTACTTTATCTCCCGATATATAAAACTAAATTTGCTGAATCTGTATATATATATATTACATTTTCCTATTTTACTGATAGATCGCTGGTGTTAAACGCATAAGTTCTAAAGGTTTGGCTACGCTCACACGCGTATTGTTTTTGTGCGAGGTCTTTCGTGAAAAATTTATCTAGGAGTTTGGAGCAGCCAATTTGTAATTTGTATTTTTAAATTATTCATCTTTCTTGTACCTTGTATATTTTAGATACCATACAATAAATTCGAGGAGCTATAAAACTAAGTAATCGCTTTCCTAGTTTTTTAATAACTCTTATAGTTACATTTTTCCATTTTTGTACGTGTTACAGATATGACTCATGCTTCTCTCTCCTATTCTGGCGCTGATTTAAAATTAATTGTTATCGTTGCAAATTGAATTTTTTCCCTCAAACTCAGCCTTATTACAAAGATCGACTATTAAACTAGTTGTTCGCCAAGTTTCAGCTGTTAATGTTTATTAATAAACAAATTACGAATTTATTGAAAAAAAAATCATCTGGGCTTCTAGTAAGGCTACAGAGTAATTTTTTTTTTGAAAATGTGTGAAAAAAACACCAGCAACAAAGATATGAGGACGATATTGCAAAATCTTCATTTTTTTTAAGTTATTAGCAAAAAACCTAACCTCAAAATGTGACTCTTTTTCAAACGCCATTTTGAAGTTGAAAATAATGCAAATTTGATTTACCATTAATGAAAACATAAACTTTAAGTCTCAACGAAAAAAATGATGTCAGGATCAACCCTGTACGATAACGGGAACTGGGTGAATTTGCACTTTACATTATTTATGTTCTTAATAAACAAATTGAATATCTCTTAAACTAATTGAAATTTTTTGATGGAATTTTAGGGTTAACAAAAGACATATTTTGTCAAAGTTTCAAGTACTAAAGGGCTTTTTTTAAAGAATGAAAAATATTTGCAAAGTGCGAAAATTTTCGCGGTTTTTTGCAATTATTTAAACAAATTTTCAAGCGTTTTAAACGAAACATCTCTCAAATTAACCGTTTTCCAAAGTTCTAACAGTATCTACAAATTGAAAAACCTATCGGTAAAGGTCTTTGAGTTATCTTTAGAAAAGTCGATTTTTTGGAATTTTTCAACAATAAATCGTTAAATAAACAATGTTCCGGCGGTCAAAAAGTGGACCAAATTCAGGGTCATGTTCGTAATCAATAAAATTATCTTTTATTCTACGTGGCATCCTGAAACAAATTACAATAAATTTCAGACTTTTTTTACTAATTCTACTGGTCTAATGTCTCAATATTATTGATCACTAAAAATGGGCTGCTAAGTTGGGTTTCCAACCTACAAAAATCGCCTTATTTTATTGGGAGAAGATATTTAAAACTTTATGAACATTACATTGAACAAGATTTTAGTTGAAAATACGAGAATCAAGCGGAAATTTTCATAATAGTGACATATTACTCGGAAATTTTTAAAAGATACGTATTTTTGAGGTTAGGTGTTTACCATCAATATGACCGATGATGTCAACAATATGGCTTAGTGTTTTAGGCGGTAAAATTTTAATTAAAAAAAAATACTTTTTTTGGATATTACTCAACTGGTTGTGGAAATTCAAATGTTTTAAGTTATAGTACCTTCACAGTCAATGAGATTTTAAAATTTGTGGAAACACCGAATTCTATCTTGTGATATTGCGTTTTACTGCAACTGAAAAATAGACATCTAGTTTTGTTGTCTACAACTTACTGTACCAAAGCATTTTCTGAAGTAAATAGCACGGCAAATCCGGTGTCAATCAAAGTAATATATCAATTTGCATGAATTTGTCAAGAAATATTTATAAAGACCTAAAAGTATCTCAGTGAATTTTAGGAAAAGCTCTTAAGTATATTGAAAGATTTGAATCAATTACGGTCTCTTTTCTTCGGGATACAAATGCAATCTCTCACTGTCACAGCAATAAAATAGAAGCGTAGATAGATAATGAGTTTATAACTCATGAATGAAAAGAATGGATGGCGTAGCTTAAGAGAAATTGTTGCAATATTCAGATGAAAAAATATACAGGGTGTTTCACGAAAGAACGGCTCAATGGCAGATAGAGGGCACCGAGGGTAATCAGAACCACCCATGGCAAGAGCTAGTTGGGCCCTCGTTGCTTTTAGTTACATTGTATAGGAATGTAATAATAAGTTCATATTTGGTACATGTAATACACTAATGTTTCTGAATACGTATATGTATTACACAAAAATAAGTTCAACTTCAAAAATTTTTTTTTTGTTTTTCAAGAAAACTATACCCTGTATATATAAGTTTAGGGATTAAAATTGCTGGTGTAGATTAATCAATGACTGCTTCAACTGTCCAACTAATTAAAGAATGAATAAAACCAGTGAAAATGCGTTTCTAAATTACAAAAAAATGCGGCACTTGTATACGTTGGAATAAGCGATTGACGAAAGAGTGGTCTCAACAGAGGTTTTCGTCATTTTCCAGTTAAATATATGGAAAATTATGCAACACGCGGCAACTTGTAGAGCACAGTTCCCACAAAAGTCTTCCCTACCGTTATTAAATTAAAATAGTTTTGATGTAAAGCGCCATTAAAACTGTGGCTTAGAATGGCCGTTAATTTGCATTTTCTCGCGTTTTAGTGCTAATTGTAAATTAAGATTTCAATATACTTTGAACCAACAAAAGTTATGCTTTATATTTATCTACTGTTAAATGAACAAATAAAACAGTACACTGTTTTTAAAATATTCACAAATATATTCCAACACGACAATTCTTTCACTAAACATTAGAATTTTCAGATGTATAGGCGAGATTCCAGAAATTTTATTAGGGGGACAAACTCAGACAAGGTACCATCGTAGGGATGTTCAAAAAAATCCCGCTAATGGGAAACGTGAGCTGGATTTAGACTGTACGTCGTCTTGAGACTGATTATTCGTCGTTGCAATAGTAATCCTGCTCAGTACGAGAGGAACCGCAGGTTCGAACATGTGGTTCACGCACTTGCTCGAGTGGGCGGTGGTGCGAAGCTACCATCCATGGTATTATTTATTTATTTATTTATTTATTTACGGGAGAGCCCATTGAGTACACAAAAAATACATTATACAAAAGAAAGACACATAAATAGTAATATATTAAAAAAAACAGATTAAGTAGACACATATGACTAGAGTGTAAATTAAAATAAATAACAAAATGATTCGGGTAACATAGAACAGTTAGATACACAAAATATGTTACTTAATTAATCATATCACAAATTGTTTTTTAATGTATATAGTGAAACATTGAAAAAATCTAGACATGCAGTATTTGCATTTTTCATTATCCTGTCGATACCAAGGTTAGTACCATATAGGGTTCGATGAGTTTGGATAAAAAACGTGTATGATTCTCTTAAATGTCTTTGTGGTACATGAAAATCTAATAGTGCCAGTAATTCAGGGCTGTCGACAATTCCATTGCATAGTTTAAATGCCAAAATAATATCTGTATTGGTTCTTCGTTTGTGCAAAGTCTGAAGATTTAAATGAGTTAGAATTTCGTTGTAAGAAGTTTGATCGCTTGGAATATGGAGTTTGTATGCTATATAGCGCAGAAATCTATTTTGTACTCTTTCAATTTTGTCTATATGTATTTGAAAATATGGAGGCCATATAACTGAACTATTTTCAAGATGAGATCTAACTAGTGAGACATACAATGTTTTTATGGCAAAAATGTTACTGAATTCTCTTGAGTGTCTTTTAATAAATCCAAGAACTTTTAAAGCTTTATTACAGATTAATTCGATGTGATGGATAAAGGTCAATTTGGAATCAAAATAAATTCCTAAATCACGTATTATATTAACATTTTCAACTGGAATATCGTTTATGAAATACACGTTTAATGATTGAGATAGCCCTTTGCTAAACTGTATATATTTGCATTTTGATACATTAAGGATCATTTTTTTGTTGTTACACCAGTTATAAAATCTGTCGATATCTTCTTGTAATTCTAGATAGGAAATGGTATCAGTAATCTCTTTAAATATTTTCATTTCATCGGCATACAATAATACTTGGCAGTGGAAAAAACATTCTAAAACGTCATTGATAAAAAGATTAAACAGTAATGGGGCCAGATGTGCCCCCTGAGGAACACCTAATTTGACCTTAATTTCGTTTGAATAATAGTTGTTAATTTTTACGACTTGAACACGATCATTTAAATATGACTTTAGCCATTGAAAGAGCATACCATGAATATACTGAAATAATACATCGAGTAGGATAACATGATCTACTTTGTCAAATGCCTTGGAGAAATCTGTGTAAATTGAATCCACAGAGTTACCCCTCTCCAAGGCACTAACAATGTAATTTTCATATACTAATAAATTGGTAGTAATAGATCGGCCTTGACAGAACCCATGTTGTTTAGAACTTATATGGTTTTTTAGTTTACATGTTAACATGTTTACATTATGGCCGTATAAGGTCGTGTTCTTTCTAGTCGAAGGTGGCAACGCTATATCTTGGAGAGGCTCAAAACAATGTGGCTTTACTAGACGGTCGCGGTTCGCCACGATCGTCGCCAGTAGCCCTCTTCGCCATCGAGATCGACAGTCGGCGGTGGGATCGATCCTTGCCGTGTCTGACCTGAACTCACTTGTTGCCGGTCGATCATGGGTCGCACAAACGTTTCGATGTTGAATGTCGCGGGCTTATGCAGAATTCAGGGTACTTCATTTAATCTCCCATGATTAATATGTCGAAAAATATGCAGATATTTGAAATATGTAAATGGCGTATGATTGATATCAAAAAGACAGTAAATAACTGCAGTTAGAATATTTCCGTCGCAGTACACAGAGATGGCGCTGCAGTGCTAAATTATCTCTCGGTGGCTGAAACCTTCTTATAAGTAATTTTTGACTATATACATTTTTTTTTTAAAACCAACCGTTTTGACGCCGCATTTAGATGTTTTCTTATTTTTTTTGTTTGAGTAAATTTTGAAAACTCCTCTATTTTTTTTACTAATAATTTTTGAGAGTCGGTTATTTAGAACTTTTGTTTTATTAAATATAATACTGATTTTCAATAAATCTTCAGATGCAACTAAACTTTTGGAGATATCAAGCCCAAAAACACATTAAGAAATAGCTATTTTTAGTATATATACAAAACTTCCCTCTGGCGCACAGCCTCATAAAAAATTCACAGTTTGCATCCGTTAGTAATTAATTATTTTTTCTGTTGGATGATGGCCCTGTATATTATTTTAAACTAAAAACTATGGTTATTTTCTTAAATTCAGTTCTAGATATCTAAATCTAAATGTTCTTCACTTTTCATTTACTCCATTATCTTTTCTCCAAATATTATATCCAGCAGAATTATGTTTCATAGTGACCACCTTTTACATTTTTCATATTTTTCTTCCCTGATAGTTGTGTTAAATACGTGTTTAAATACGTGCAAAATATTATACGTCACATTTTTCATGTATATTTTTATGTCAAATTTTTCTTTGACAGCTGTATTAACTGCACGCGAAATATTATCCCTTACATTTTTTCACAATTTTTTTTTAGGGTGACCATTAACTACATGCGAAATATTGCTATCCGTCACATTTTTTAATAATTTTTCTTCATAGTGACCATCCTGTATATTTTTAATATTTATTTTCTTGACAGTTGTGTTAACTAAATGCGATTGTCTTCCATCACATGTTTTAATATATTTTTTTGCTGACCACCCTGTGTATTTTATTTTTCAGTTTTCCTCTTTGACAGTTCATCATCATCCTCCGTCACATTTTTAAAAAATTTTTTTAGGGCAAATACCCTGTATGTTTCTTTTCATAAATATCTTCTTTGACAGTTGTATTATCTGCATGCGAAATATATCGTCACATTAAAAAATAAATTTGCGTGACCACCCTGTATGTGTATATATTTTTTTCATATATTTATTTCTTCTTTAACAGTTGTGTTATCTGCATGCGAAATATTATCGTCCTCAGTCGCATTTTTTGAAATTTTTTTTGGGTGTCCACCCTGTATATATCTTTTTCTTATATTTCTTTTTTGGCAGTTCTGATATCAGCATGCGAAATATTATCGTCCTCCATCACATTTAATTTTTTTTTTTAGGTGACCACCCTGTACAATCTTTTTTCATAATTTTCTTTTTTGACAGTTGTGCATGCTGCATTCGAAATATTATCGTGCTGCGCCATATTTTCTAATTTTTTTTTTGGGTGTCCACTCCGTATATTTTTATTCATATATTTCTTCCTATAGTTGTGTTAACTGCATGCCAAATTCCGCCATATTTTTTTCCTTAATTATATTTTTATGGGGTCCACTCTGTATATCTTTTCTACGAAACAGTATCGGGTTCTTCGTTGGCAGTAGCGTCAACTACCTACCAAATATAATCCTTCTCCGTTAAGTGGTTTTGTAGATATAGCGTCAACAGATAGAGACCGACAGACAGACAGACTTACTGACGGAATTAAACGAGGGAAGTTAAAATTATTGAAAACTTTTTCAGTAAATCTTGCTTTTTTTCACCATAACTTAAATTTTACACTGCACAGAAGTTCTTACGAAAAAATAAATACTAATTAATTAAATTTGATTCATATTTTGATTGATTAAATATCCTCGGCTACAACTTTAGCTACAAATAATTGCTAGAAATAATTGCAACCACCATAATCTATTAAAAAACTAGCTGACCCAGCAAACGTTGTTTTGCCATATAAATTATAAATTTTTGTCCAAAAAATAAAAATAAAATTTCTGGATAGGGCCACCCTTATTACCTAGGGGTATAAAAAAATAGCCTACGATCTATTCTCAGACCTACCAAATATAACCAAAAATTTCATAAAAATCGGTCAAGCCGTTTCGGAGGAGTTCGATAACAAACACTGTGACACGAGATTTTTATATATTAGATGTAATTTAAGTACCTTTCCATGACCTTATCGTGAATTATTTAGAGTCTGAATAATGTGTGGGTGAAGAGGACAGTATGTTGATAACACGTAGTATGCTCTCATTCAAAATTTGGGTAGTAATGGGATCTTATTATGTAACTAATTGGGAAATCAATTACGAATAACCACAAAGTAAAATTTCCAAGGTCCTTCGCCGGACTCTCCCAACACTAATGAAATAATATAATTATGTTCTTAATTTATGATCTGAAGGAAAATTCGTTTCTAATTTGAAATTAAATTAATTTAATTTGTGTGTTCGGATATGTTACAATAACAAACAGGATAATGATATACTTATTTAACTTATTTTATAATATTATGGATTCATCACGTAACATAGGGCCTATCATAAATTGGGATGGTATTTTTTAATTCATTCACAAAATATTGATATTTCGCAAAAAAAACAGACGTTTATATTTCAAGTTAATTCAGATATTTTTTTATTCTTCTTCTTAGTCATAGCATCTTGGCAGACGTATTTCATATATTATCAACCACCCACTGTTGTATATTACGTCTAGCAACACTACGTCATCTGTCGCAGTTGCCCTTCACAAAAACTGTTTTCCACCCGTTCATTGGTGATATCAACTCAATGTTTTGGGGTTCTCTTCGCCTTTTGCCATCTAGCTTTTCCTCAACCATCGTGAACATCATGTATGTTGTCCTCTCTTCAATTTATATAGCTACAAAATGATAAACGCGAGAATATAATGCTTTTTTGGGTCGAATTATTCGAGAGATGGGTTGTTCAAGGAGTTCGTTACATATTAAGACATATTAATATATTAAGACCCTCAACTTGTAATGGTCAGTAGGCTATCTGTTTGTCTCTCAAAGAGCTCGTCCTCAAGCATAAAGAAAGATGAAGAAAGCTATGACTTTAACAAGTCTATCGTAAAATTTGTCTCAATTAGCAAGTTTCCGATCTTACTAGTTGTATTCCAGTCGAATCTCATATTGAATGTTGGAAGGTGTTACTAAGAGCCTTGGTGTACCGAATCCGTAATGGGTGTAGGCAGGGGCGAACTAACCGGGTGCGGGACCCTGAGCTAATAATGCTTTGGGGCCCTTCGCATCTCATGAGATAACTTTGTTTTGGCTAAATATTGAACCTTAATAATAATAGCGAGTAGTCGCATTACACTGGGCCTTGGTTGCGACTGATCAAATCCAAATGGATACAGTCGCGCAGAGACTTTGGATTGCGACATGGAAGCAGACAAGAGCAAAAAATGTTATATGTACTTTTATATTTATTTTTTAAACCGTCAATGAGATCACCAGCACAGAGCGTAGTCATAAACATATAGTATTTGTTGTTTCAAGTCCGTTTTCAGCATTCGGGGGCCCCTTCAGTATCCGGGGCCCTGGACTTAAGCCCTTAAAGCCCCCCCCTTTAGTCCTCCCCTGGGTGTAGGGGGTTTCTGATATCAACTGCAGGATCTGACACCAGGAGATGAAATGGCATACATAATATACGCGATTTTGGCCTACATCCTACATCATCATACACCAAAATTTCCCTACATTTTCGGAGTTATTGTGTCCGTTATCGGGAACGAGAGGTATCAAATTTATTGGAATTACTCGTTCCCGACTGTCAGACGAATTCAAGTCCATAAGTCTGACGTAGTGCTCCTCGACCATCAGATCAAGGGTATCTATATCACCTGTATCCAGATTACTTGGTTAAGAGGGGAATATGGACAATGTGGGTGATGTAGGTCTGGAAATGTTTGTTATCAATTCTTTGGGTGGATCAATGCATCAAAGATACAGTAGAGAGAAAAATTCCACTGAAGAATTTCCTAAAATCCCATGTTTTGGCTTGTTGAACCGTGTGTCAACCAGGCCTCTGCATATTAGATCGAAGAGACAAACGAACGTTATGGACCTACGAATATCTAAAATTCGCTTCTTGGTATGTTCAGATCATGTTTGATGTTTTCTTCATTACAAGACTTTCTTCACTCCTACAGTCGCTCGAAACTAAAAATACATATTGTCACTTAAAAAAAATACTATGATATCATCTCATAATACACTAATGAAAAAATCTAAGTTCAAGTAATTAAAACATTATACCCCTTGAAGTCTTCCTCTTCTTCTTATTCACAACTTCAGCCAGACGTTTTGGAATCCTCCGTTTATTCTATTACACCTCTAACGGCACCACAGCTTCTGCCTTAGTTGCCTCTCAAGTGCACAACCCGACCAAAGCTCCCTCCCATCGGATCCTTAGTGACATTAGCTCAATGTTTGGAGGGCGCCCTGGTCGTCTCATGTCATTGGATTCCCACTGAACTAACAATCGTTTTATATTGTCCTCTCTTCGGTTGAGGTGGCCAAAATAACAAGATAATTTTTTAAAATCGAGCTGTGGGTTTCCAGGGAATTCGTATCAAGTCTGATATCTTTATGAGTTTCATAACATTTCTAACAATCCTTTAGCTCAATTGGCCAGTTGCCGATCTTGTAAAAAAGTAACTTTTATTGAATAGTACAAAATAGTAATACATTAGACAAATAATAAAAAATATATGTAAATACAATGGCAATTAACACAATCCATACAATACAAACATATCAAATGAAATCATTCTGTATTCTTCGCCGAAGTTACCAATATTTCTCACAAAGGCTCCAGGGCTCCATCTTGCTTCCCAGATAGCAAAATTACGTACAATGTACGTACATTGTATGTACATCATCGGATTATGGATATCCATGGAAGGTGCAAATTTTTGTAGTTTTCATGTGTCTGGACGTACATTGTATGTGCAATGGATATACAGGGGCGTTCATATTTTCAACATCTTTTCATTTACATACCACATACATTCGAAGTTCAAATCAACAACGGTATATATTATTTTAATATACACATGGAAATCGTGAGACTGTGAGCAGTATAGGGAAAGAAATTCTTATGAATCTCTCCATTAGACATACACTGATGTATACTCTATGGACATCCATTTCAAGTACGGGATGTGCTTTGTACTTATGGATCTAAAATGAATGTCCATTAGACGTCGAATGCTATCTGGGTTATTACCTCACAGCTACGTATCCTTAACGGTTCTGGGAGGTTATCAACGACCTACATCCATAATATTCGCGTTTTGTAATTTACACTTAAACTATAACTAGAGTTTTTTATTTGAAGCTTGTCAAGGAAGTGTATAAATTCGTCCTCGCTTGCTGCAAACTGATCTGGTATCATCCGCAATTCTCAAGTTACAGATCTTGGTCCATCTATAACTACTCCACCCTGCCAGCACTTGTGTTGGACACGTGCTCGCTATAGATGTTAAGGAGGATTGATGACAGAGCACCTTTACCAACTTTGCATTTGTTGGAGTTAGTGTTGTGTACTTTTACCAAAGTTAAATTTTCTTTATACATACATAAATAAAGACGAGAGAGGGTGCCTACATCCCCTATAATATAGCTCACAGTTTGTCCTATTCCACATTGCCAAAATCCGGTGGTTTATGAAAAAGCATATGCATGTAATATCTTGCCTACTAGATAAGTTGTCGCAATTTCAGCATTTGCTCTCTAGCATCGCGTCCTTTAACAAATCCTGCTTGTTCAGGGGGTATTTGCTAAAACAGATAATGCTGAAGTCTAAATTGAAGAGTATATAGCATTATTTTACTGACGTATGATATAAGTAACAGCACAGATATCCGCAACTTCGAAGATTAAGGCTCTCCAATCATCGAGCCAAATTCCTGTCTCCTATAATTTTTGGCAGGCTTTGTGGAGAATTCTCATTTCATCTTCACCAACTAGCTTAACCACCTCAGGCATGTGATATTGTCGACCCCAGCTGCTTTACCAGTTTGTAGATTTTGTAAGGATGCTTTCATTTCAGTGTTTGAAGTCTTGCTGCTAGTTGTCTTCCACCTTATGATGATAATTTCCAAAAAAGTTTTCATAATATTGACCTCAACAACCTGATCCCTTAGGTTCTCTCACTCTTACTGTTTGAAAAAGTCCTTACTGTTATTACGGTAAGCATGTGACTTCAATTCTTTACAGACTCGTAGATGAGACTTCGTATCTCTTCGACAAAGAGTCTAAATTCTCTATGCCATTCTGTTATACTCTTCAGATTCAAAGCAGTGTTGACAACTTGAGTTTTCAGATATTTCCTGACTTGTACTTTAGTTATAGTATCGGCCATAATATACTAGTAGCATTTTAAAATATTGAGTCGATGCCAATGTAAGGTAGAAGAGAAGAGAATGAACAAATAATAGAAAAGAAACAGATTTAACCTACACTGTTGCCACTTTTCTCTTTAGCTACTTTTAGTCGTCGACATGCTGAAGTGCCTGGCATCAATGTTAATATATCGCTTTCTTTCACGTGAGTTATTTTGCTATTTATATTTCACTCTATCTTATTATAGGGATCGATCCAAGATGTCTAGGTGCCTACGATTCTTTCACATTTCTACGTATCTCAATTTGTGTTTGAATTACAGCTCGTGTGATATTCTCTTCTATAAAATCCCACAACGTATTAGGATTTTCGTTATTTAAGTATCTTAAGTATCTAAGCACAGTTACAGCATTTATTCATTAATTTTGCCCATCTCTGTATAGCCCCTTTGTCTAACTTCTCTCTCATTTTTTTTCATAGTACTGTAAAATGTACTACATGAAAAACATGTTTGTTAAGATTAGACAAAGTTTTACCATCTATATTGTCTTTGAACATAACCGCCAGAACTTTATTAGTCCCGTTTTCATTAACTCCTTTCAAAATTGAGGTTCATAAGAATGCTGAATTATTTATTGACACTAATTTGATTCTTGGGCCTTATTCTTTACCTAATAAGAAAGGAGAGCTACCATGCGCAAAGTTACGGACACCGTAAAAGTTTACAACTTGGAACTAAAAGTCTGAATTCTTCAATAAATTACCAACATTAATCTGGAAATTATGCATATTAATTCATTATTTACAGCGGTGTGGCATTAAAGACAGTAGTATCTAAATTGTGTTTTTAATTTTAATGTTCAGTTGTATATTCTTTGATGTTGTTAAATTAATAACTACCTACAATTTTATCCAGCAAGGAATTATTTAAAAATTGTTAACTAACTTTTTAGAAAATTATTTTAGAAGTTAACATATTTGAGATCTAGGAAATGTGACACTCCAACAAATAACAAAAATTTCTATAACTAATATACAGGAATTTTATCTCTGCACCAGAGACGACTCTCATATAGACATAATATTATATTACAAGCATCTACTAAAACATTCAGAAAAACGACGAAATGGTGAAATATTCATTATTGCCAGCTACAATGTATTTTTGGTAATAAATTTAACCTAAAAACGGTAATGGTTCTTATAAAAAAATGTAATACATATCTAGTAAATAAAAAAACAATTTTGAATCAAACACATACTTTCCTGTTCGGTTTAATATGTGTGGCGTGCTTATTATGTTTATTTTCATAATAATTAAATATAAAAACCCAATAAGCTGCTGACAACATAAAACATTTTTTTTAATAAAATAAACCGTTTTTATATACAAGAACTAAAGGACTTGCATCAAACGCCCTGTGAAATGTCGAAACTATATGAATCTAACAATAACGAAAATATACGAACAAGATATAAAGAACTAAAAATGATCTATAATGAAAAAATCAAACAATCAAGAATTAGTTATAATAATGATAGACTAGCCAATACCTCAAATTTACCAAAAGAAAGTTGGCGTATAATTAATGAGATAAAAAATGATTCCAACAATAAAAATCACCTACAAGAAATTATAACTAAGAATAACGAAATAATTTCAGATATGCAACAAATGTGTAACAGTTTCAATGAGTTTTTTATAGATATTGCATGTCCTAAGCCAAACTATAATCACATAATTCTCTCTCCATATGTTGATAAATCTTTCTACTTATACCCAACAACCCCTCAGGAAATAAAAACAATATTAGACAAAAGTACTATTAAACCGGCACCAGGTATAGATGAAATTAATGGGAAAATTCTAGCAGCAGTATCTGACATTATCTGTTCTCCACTATCTTATTTAGTAAATGAATCCTTTAAATCTGGTCAATATCCTGATTCCTTAAAACTGTCCAAGTCTGTACCAGTATTCAAAAACAAAGGATCAATTATTGAAATTAGTAACTATAGAATCAAATAACCTATTAGCATCGTTTCAAAATGGCTTCAGAATACACAAATCAACCTACGCTGCCATCTCGGAGGTCTGCAACTTTATTTATGAATCACTAAATAATAAAACATACCCAATAACGCTATTTTTCGACTTAAGTCGAGCATTTGTTAAATCGGATCCAAAGGACGTAACCGTGGGTGTACCACAAGGTTCGGTATTAGATCCTTTATTTTTTATAATATTCATGAATGATATATTCCAATCGTGCACTAATCCTAATCTGAAAGTACTCTACGCAGATGACAGTAACTTTTGTATAACGGATGATTCTATCGATCTAGCTGTTGAAAAGGCCAATACCTGTGCTGATGAATTTCATAAGTTTTGTGTAAGCCATGGTCTGTTAGTTAATATAAGTAAAACCATATTGTAACAGTTTCTTGTCGGGTAGCTGGTTCGGAGATTAATCAGGGTCCAAATTAGTTAATAAGACAGCCCAATAAAAATATAAACAATTTATTTACTTCTCCAAACAGGTAATGTGTGGCAGTGTTACATAACATACAGGGGTACACGTTATATGTCCGTATCTTTTGCGGTTCTTAGGACAACATTTTTCTGTTATCTGAGAGAGAGATAGAGTGTAACGATTGCGATGCGACGTTTGTTGTTGCTACGGGAGTGGCATCGGGCGTCGGGTGAATATCGTCGACTCAAGAAGTTTCCCAGTTCAACACGCTGTAGGAGGTCTCCAGGTCAGGCTCATTTGCTCTGGTTTTGGCGGCGAAACGGCGCCGGGGAATGACTAACGACTCGAGGGGTCCCAGTTCAACACGCTGTAGGATACCCAGTGTCAGATTGCATTCGTTCCGTCGTGTTTGCGTCGGGAGATGTACAAAACTGTAATATGTCCAGCTCAGCACGCTGTAGACAGATTGGCAGAATTATCCACTCTGAATTATGTTGATTTGCGGCCGGGCTTATATATCCGAGAACCCTCGCTTACTGGTGACGTAGAACTGCGTATAGTTTAGTGTCGTGTGCAAATCCATGCCTCTAGACGGGAGATGGGCAGGTTTGCGGGCCGTGTGCACATTGGTGTCGTGTGTAATTCCGGAATCTTAGTAATGGAGCAGGAATTTAAAGAATGCTTCATTACACTATATATGTCATTTTTACCAAAACCTGTAAACCACGACTATAGTGTTCTCATAAAAATGAATCATCTCTCTATTGAGCATGTTGATTTCACAAAGTTCTTGGGATCAAAAGATGACCTGGGAAAAACACATTAACCACACAATTTATAAATTAGGCTCAACTTGATAAGACAACTACGTAACACTGTTACGGCAGAAATATTAAGATTGGCATATTTTGGCCTTGTTCAATCAACTCTGGGATCATCGGCCCATTTTGAGAAGTTATTTATAATGCAGAAAAAAACTATACGCTGTATGGTCTGAGTACATCCCCGAACTCATTGCAGAGAAATATTTAAAAATCTCGGTATTCTCACTTTTCCATCCCTGTACATTTATTTGTGGATCTTAAATACAAAGAAGCATGAACATTTATTAACTAGAAATAGGTCAGTACATGCCCATGACACACGCAATAAAAATAATTTACATCTACCATTTTCGAGACTTTCTGTTGGCCAAAACTCCCACGTATACCAAAGTATTATCTGCTATAATAAGTTTGGAATAATTGATAACTTCAACAAATTTAAAGTGACACTACATAACTATTTGTTAAATATAGCATTTTACTCCCTTGCCTAATATCTGGAAATGCAATGATGTTCAACGTTTCTTGTTTGTTATATGTTTTATAATTTGCTGTTTTATACTATTACATATCTTATACAATGACTTATTTATACAATTACTTACTCATACTGTTTATCTCTATACCATATTTATATTTATGTTGTTTATAAATCTTTTGACTCGTTCGATACATTTTGTACTACATGTATGTGAAATTTTATGTGATGAATAAATTATTATTATTATTATTATTTTTTCACGTGAGCGATGCTGGACAGTTCTCCCGTGTCTCCGACATTCTCACGGGAGAAGCGCCAGCGAATTATCTACAGCCACTCCCTGCATCTCGCAGGGTTAGTGACTGTAAATTCCAGATTTGTGTGCACTCCAGGATAACTGCCTTCTGCATTTGGCCTGCCAACCACTCGGCTGATTTTTGGCAGGTTGGTATGGTCTTTAATTTCGAGAGCAGCGTAGACCTCATTCCACCAAGTACACCGATTATCAGGACGATCATCTTGACCGAGTAGTCTGGGTACAGCACTCGGAGCTCATACCGGAGATCTCTGTATTTAGTCAGTTTTTCCCCCACCTTCAAGATGATGTTTGTCTCGTCAGGTGCCGAGAACTCGATGACATACATCATCTTGGTTTGGTGGTCAAGGAGGACTATGTCAGGCTTGTTTGCTTGAATCTGCCTGACCGTCGGGAATGAGTAGTTCCAATAGATTCGGCATTTCTCGTTCTCGACAACGGACTCGATTTCTCCGGGGACATAAAGCAGCACTGGTGTTTGGTCTACTTGGTACGAGTGCCGTAGGTACTAGTACCGCACTCGTAAACCCGCGTTATGCCTATGGATGTAGGCCGAAGTCGCGTAAATCGGGCTTGCAGATAGTAAGTGCAGGAGCGACTCCGGCGCCTGACGGCAGGTCCCACAATTAACGTCAGGGACATCCCCTCCCATAATGCGACTGCGGTAGACCAAGGTGTTAATAACACCATCTTGGCAGGCCACAATAAATCCCTCGGTCTCCGACTTTAGCCCTGCTAACCGTAAAAAACCAAAGGTCAGCTTCGTCGATAAACACAGTGTCTCTATGTCGCTATAGAATACACCGTGCATGGGCTTATCGACGTGCTGCCTGAACAGATTTCTCTGCTCGGCAGCTTTAATTTGGGCTTTCAGGCGATTTGGCGCCAGCTCAGTTACTGATTCTGGTTCAGCACCTCGCCGGCCTCCTTGCCTGAAGTCGAATATGAGACCGAGATCATCTGCGGCCTTGCGTGCTGCCTTAAATAAAAATGCGCCAACTCTTACAGTTTCATGATCTCTCACAAACCGCAGGAGTGGGTCCGAGCTCCTGAGGATGTTGCATGCCACACTCAGCGCTACTCTGCCATATGTGCACTCCAGACTCAAAAGTCCTCGCCCCCTCTGTTGACGTGGGAGGTACACTCGAGGAACGGACGACCTAGGATGGATGCTCCTATGAACATGCATCATCTTGCGGGTATCCCTATCCAATTGGCGCAACTCATCCTGTGTCGACTTAACTACTCCAAAGGAGTAGAGCATACATAACAAAGAAAGTTAAAGATTAATGGCATAAAACTGCATGTACCGTGTGCATCACAAATGTACACAACTTGATAAAGTGAATTTTATTTCATTTTAAAATGTTAATACTTTTATCGGAAATCTACTACATTTGTGAAACATGCTTACAATTACCTAAAGACATAGTTGATTCTTTTACAATTGTACTGTGGCAGTTTTGGGCATTTACGTCAACATTTAATAAAGGGAAAGGGTAGACCATCCGAGATCGTAGTTTCGCAACCAGTAGTACAAATCTAGCCATATGTATGTATGTGTCTACAAACCTAGCGTAAAATTTCAATCGACGGTATACAAAAATGTCTCGTGCTTCTCAGGCTGCAGTAAACTTGTGGATTCTATATTTTATATTCGTTATAGGTCGTCAATAATTTTATATGTGTGTGTTACTTTAAAGTAGTGAAAAATAAATGTGTGTGTGTGTATGTTAGTTCAATGTTACATAGCCCAATACTTTCTTTTCAAGTGAGTGTTTATAATAAACTGACCAAATTAACTTTGGATATTACGGAATTCCCTAAAAAAAAAGTATTGTTACGTGTTTACACCTCTCTTGTAAACACCCTGTATAGTGGATCCGGAAATTATAACACCAAGGTAACAGTAAACACTAATTCATTAACTTACGTACTAATTACAACAAATTATTACTTTACTAATATTACACTGAGTACTATACTTCAACACTTCAGTCACTTTATAATTTTGTTTACAGTCTACCTTCTGAACTGTGCTACTCCATTCCCTGAATTAAACTGTTTCCTTCTGAACTGTACTAAAAACTGTCCACGCTGGCTTCTCCATGCCTTTATATACACAAAAATAACAGCTCCAGAATGTTCTCTTCTCATTCTGTGGTTTTTAGATATTTCCAGATTCCTTGATTTTGACACTGCGCGCGCAGTCTCAAAAGTCTATGGGACGATAGCCGAACCAACCAATTTAGTTTCCTGTTACGTATACATGAGAACTTAGAGGCAACTCACATAGATCTCGCTGGGGGTAGAACATGTCACAATATTGTGCCATACTTGCATAAAAATCTTTCCACGCTGACTTAGAGCCAACCATGATTTTGGCGTCACAGAGATAAAATTCCCGAACTCTGCTATAATATACAATTCCAATGTATTTTGCTCTAATTTTAACCACGAATATTTCAAACACGAAGCAGAAAACAATAAAAAAAAAACTCGTTTTGTGTCCGTTTCGCATCAACACTGTTTATTATTCACCGGCTGTATGAGGAAAACTGTGCCTTGATGAAAGTTCAGAGATGGCAAAGGCGTCAGAAAGGCTATGTTTTGTCAACATAATGAACACGTGATGCGCAGTGTCGTAAAGGACTGACAGGGCGGTGTAGCGATAGGCAGAGCCAAGATTTCTAAATTGATATTTGCAGCTGATACCACCTTAGTTGCAGCCAGCGAGAATGAGCTCATATACCTTTATGATAACCTTAGATGATAAGCTCTGAGTACGGTTTAAGGGTAAACTACAACAATATAGAATGGTTGATAGTTCAGGGAAAACCAGATCTCGGAAGGCAAAGGGGACGTCTCCCTTAAAAGTGGGGTTGATATAACCAAGGAGCTGATGGGAAAAAGTTTTGTCAAGATTGGGTGTTTAACAAGCAACCGAGACAGATGTTGTAATGTTGTCAGACATGCCATACAATAAAGAGAGGCCAATTAGAATGATTCAGGAATCACAAAACTTCTACGTTGTCAATAAAAAGAAGAACAGATATCATTCTTTGAAATTTGAGTAACTTATGATGAAGAGTTTTGAAGATTTAAGTAGGTAAGGGGTCAGTTCAGCACACCAGCACACCCCCACTTCTCCACCTTTAAGCCACGACCCTTTACTGGTAAGCTACACTTTTCTACAGATCATTACTTTTACTGGACAGGTTTTAATAGGTCTGTATTTTTATTGGTATAGCTTTTTACTGGTCTGTACTTTTGGTTATACTGCTTTTAGAGGTATGTGGATTTATTTTGTTATTTTTATACGCGTGTCGGTTTACAGATACAGCTTTTTATAAGTACATAGTTTTTCTGGAAAAAGGGAGTGCCTTAAAGGAGAAGTAGTGGCGGTGAGCTGTACCGACCTGTTATCTACTGATCTGCTGTGTCATTTTAAAAAATATCCCACTTTTTAAGGAAATCTTAACTAAATCAACTTTTAGTACATTGTATCTCGGAAAATTTTCATCGAATAATATATTTTAGGCATCGATAAGTAATAAGTAATAAGATAAGTTTTTTCTATAAAATGTGGATATTTTCAAAAAAAAAAAAAAACGATTTTGCATATATTATTATCAAATATTAACTGAGTTTCAAACACTTTTGGACAATAAATAGTATTAATGTGAGAGAGAAATTAACTACAGGTAGCGAAAGATTAATACATTCGAATACTATATTAGTATGCTAAAAATTTCGTTGAATTTGTTCAAATTGTACGATATTCACATTTTAATATCCCTTTTTAAAAATATTTATAATGAAGATATTCATTGAAGGGAATTTAAATAAAGTAGATCGATCCCATAAGTGGTAAATAACTTCCTTTATAATATTTTATAGCAGTTTTACGATTCTTAACGGTTAAAGGATGTCTTGAAAATACTCTTCAAGGAGGTGAAATTATAAACATTTATATAAAAGTCAACCCGTCTTCAACTAAATGGGTTATTATGTGAAACGCTTATTTAAATAAAGTTGCATTAAGTCTCCTCAGGTGCGTTAAAATGGTTTCTTGATTGTTCTCGTGGAAGAAATCTACGCTAATACGATGCTCATTTCAAATAATTCGCTCTGTGGAAGCTGGAATTGTGTAGTGCACAGTTCCTTGGGGAAACAGATGCATCTAATCGCTATTATGTTTTCACCTCGGCGATATTTACATTTACGCACGTCCTGCTTTTATGGAGCATCTCAGTGGAGCAGAATATATGCACAAAGGGCATATGTATGAAAATGCATACCATGTAGAAACGTTTGATGCACGAATCCTCATTTAATTACTTTTACATCCAATGGAAGTATAGTAATGCGAAAAAAATTTGAAAATTTTTATTGTTCAAATAGGATTAAAATGTTATGAAACGTCTAGATTTTAAATTTGAGCAAAAAAAATTTCTGTCTCTCTGTCGGTCGGTCTGTCTGTAACTTTTTTTTGCGAGCACGATTACTCTGGAACCGTTTAAGATATTGACTTGAAATTTGACACACGTATGTATGTTAATAATATCTGGAACTAGCACTAGCATTTTGAAAGTACAGCCAGTTTTTCTTTTTGAGGACATGTCTTAAATTGTTCCTTAGGCTTTAGTCTTTATGAAAAACATTGTCCCCAAGGTTGGGGGGGGGGGGGGGAGTGCACGGACAGTTAGGGTGGGCTCCCGTAGTATTACGTTTTATATTGAATTTTATATTTTATTTTAAGAGTTGAATCATTTATCTGAAAAATGGTAACTCCTATCCAAATATTGTATAGGAACAAAATTGTAGAAAATTTTATGCACTTTGTTTTTTGTGCAGAAAGTTTTTTTCCATCTTTTTTAGTATTTGTGTTAAATGACAAAAACAATATTTGCAATTTTTTTTAAACTCCATTTTGAAAGTGCATCCAATTTTTTTTTCTTTTGGGGACATGTCTTAAATTGTTCCTTAGGCTTTAATCTTTATGAAAAAGCATTGTCCCCAAGGATCGGGGGTGCACGGGCACTTAGGGTGGGCTCCCGTAGTATATGTGTACCAAATTTGAAGTCAATATCTTAAACGGTAAGAGTAAACGTGAGCATAAAAAAAGTTACACAGAAAATTTTTTTTCGCTCAAACTTAAAATCTCGACGTTCCATGACATTCTAAGCCTTTTTGAACAATAAAAATTTGTTTGCTGTTATTATACTTCCATTGGATGTGGAAGTAATTGTTCACACAATTGTAGCTATGACAGTAAACGAATAATTTCATTTAATATTTCAGAACCTGTCCATAAATTCTACTAAATAGTTGCGAGATTGTATTCAAATTGAAGGTAGGACCTGCTAGGGTACTGATAGTTGTGAATAATGTGTATAATTATGATTGAACAAACAGAAGTATATTTGGTAGTTATATTATAAAACGGTGGTGGACAAACTAGTTTATTGCTATATATTACCTAATATTAAATACCATTATATTTTGAAAACTAAGAAAATATTTGGTGGGAAATTTTATAATACATTATCTACAATGAATGATTTTTCACTCATTTATCTGATTAGCTAACTAAGATTTACTGAAGACGTTGCCAACAGAGACAGGTTTTAAATTGTATTTCCTCATTTCTTCTCATTTAATTAAGTTAATTTAGTTGGGAAGACCCTCATCATTTTAATATCAAAGAAGAAATTATAATCCTAAATTAAATGTCACAACTAATTAATTACGATTCCTTTGTTTACCGTTATTATACTTACTTAACTTTGTTAACTAATTGCTCCTCTCCCAGATATTAATGCATTAGTGTGATTTTCCCCTAAAAATTTATACAGATACATTGTTAAGTTACTAATTAATGCAATGAGTAATGACTTTTTCTAAACGGTGCATAAAGTATTGATTTTTAATATGCAAATCAATGTTAAAACGTGGCCTTTTACAGTATCACGTGTGGAAAAATGGCTTTCCGCACTAGTGTGGAAAGTAGGTTTTTGTGCATGCTAAAGAAATTCGATGAAATCTGAGTTTTATTTACATTTTAATATTTGCACTACATGCAAAAAAAAATGTTTTGAATCAAGAATATAATATTTATATATACGCAAATAATTAAATTCTTCATATACACGTATTTTTTCTAGCGTAGTATTGGCGACTATATTTAGATTACTTGCAAATAGAAGCTTTACTTGCAAGGTGTAAATGCATTGTAAGATAACTCGTTCTAGCATCCATTAGACATAATATTGTACTCTTCAGAAATACGAAAACGAAGAGTATTGCATTTGTTCGGCACATTTCTAAAATCGGAAATATCGCTCATAGAGGAAAAATTTTTCATATCACAGTGTTAGTGATCGAATAATATAATAATAATATAGTTTATTTACAAAAAAGAAATATATGATACATTTATATATTATTATAAAAATAATCGACTTTATTTCATACAAAAAAAAAACACGAAAAAAGAGAAGTTTGGCTTAAGCTACTCTTACACTTAACCCTGTTTGTATTTAAAAATATAAACATAATTAAATAAATGTATGTACCAACAACCAACAGAGCTGGGCAAATGTACTTACAAATACCTCATAAGTATTTAAATACTAGAAAGTATTTAAATACCAAGTATTTAAATACTTCTTGCAACAAGTATTTGTATTTATACTTGCAAATACTTTATCTGAAATATTTACTACTTAGTATTTGTGAAAATGATCCTAAAGTATTCATAAATACTTAAATTATTTAAATAACTGAGAAGTATTTAAATACTTCTAAAAAAGTATTTAAATCCTTTTCTGACAGTATTTAAATACTTTCAGAAGTATTTGAATCTCAAAAGTATTTAAATAAATACAACAAATATAATCAAATACACCAGGGAGACGGGCAGATACTCGTCAAGAATCAAGACATGTACTATACTATGTAGTTAATAAACACATTGCATCATTCAGTCTTCGGTCATTCACGTCTTAATTCCCAGAAAGTTGGTTGAGAGCAGACATAGACAGTAAGTGTTAACTGTTAAGCTTAAGCTTTTGCAGAGTGAGAGGGAAATATACGTTTATTTTCGGTTTATTATAAATGATTAAATAACCAAATATACTATAATCTTTAAAACTGTTTTAAATAATTGCTATTGTTCTAACGAATACAACTATATATTTTTTTTATTGTAAATTTCTGTTGTACTTGAATATCGTAGTTTGCCAATGAAAATAGTTCCTAATTTCATTATTAAAGTATGGCATTTAACTATATACAAAGTTTATGATAAAAACTGTATATAGTTGTATTCCTTAGAGCAATGGGGAGTATTTGAAACTATTTTAAGGATTATACCATTTATGATTTTTTAAATATATATAATAAACCGAAAATAAACGCATGTTTCCCTCTTACTCTGCATGTATATGTTTGTGATTGTGGCAGAGAACAGTTGAACTAGTGCCATAATCTCTGTGCTTTATTTGGGTATTTGCAGAAGACGGATAAGTAAAAGTCCAATACCCAACTAGAACTGATTAAGTATAGAGGTATTAAAATAGTGTTGTAGAAGTTCATGAAAGTCATGAAACCTAAAATTTTGACACCTAGTCAAATAGTATTTAATATAATAATAATAATGATAATGATATAAGTCTTTATTGATTTCTACAAAAATAGAAAATACAATTTGGCGAAGTTGACGATTTTTTTAAAATAGCTGTTGAGTAACGTGGAATATGAAAATTTTGGTTATATTTCAGGTTTAGATCATGTGAATCGGCAAGTCGCAGTAATTTTTTAAAAAGTGACGAAGCCGTTTTCTCCCTAATGATATTGTAAAGGAAATTGCAGTAATTGCGTTTACGCCTAGTTGTCATATTTAACCAATTTAGCTCGGCTATTCTATTAGAAACATTATCATATTTTCTCAATCCTAACACAAATCTGCAGCAGGGATTTTGTACCTTTTGAATCCTATTTTAATCGAATCCTTTCCTAGACTTAGGAAAGGAGCATATACACAATCTCCATAATTAAAACGTGAAAGTATCAAGGAATCGGACAATTTCTTCTTTACGGAGCTATTTAAACAATTTCTATAAGAGTATAATGATTTAAGAATACTGTAAGTCTTCATTAAGATGCTATTAACGTGACAATAGAATCGCTATCAAATATGATATCTAGATTTTTTAGCGAATATTTAGACTGTAAGATTTCGTTCTCAACTTTTTTGTTTATACTATTTTTTACTAACTTTTTCTTTTCAAAGAATATCACCTGGCATTCGTTATTATTCAATTTTAAATTGTGTGAATTAGATAAGGAGCTAATTTTATGAATCTTAGCACCTTATCTTCATTTATAGATTCCTCAGCGTCCCGGATGCTGCCAACACTAAAATTATATTAGGCCTGTGCATCGTCCGAAAATGCCTGAACTTTCCAATGTTTAATAGATCTCACTATGTCGCTGGTATAAACTAAAAATGGGAGTGGCCCTAATATAGAACCCCGAGGTACATCAGATGTAACACTACTTTCGGAAGAAATTCTGTTATTTAAATGTACTGTCTAAGATCGTTTCTCGAGATATGAACTAATTAGTTTTATAAAAATTAAAGAACGACAAATATGAAATCAGTTTTCACAAATTTACCTTAAGCTACGGCACATAAAGTAAACCCATTTAAGTTTTTTACTAAATGAGAATGGCATCAACATTTTAACTCAAAAATGGGTTCTCTGTATCTCCCATGCTACTATCGCATCCCGGGGCGCTTCACGCTTTCGCGCGTTTGTAATGCCTTGGATATGAATATACAAAATGTAAACAGAGTATATAAATGATATATAACATATATAATACTTATTTGACATGTACATAGCTAAGAAATAATAAATATGATGTAATGGTAATGGTAATGGTAAATACGTTTACTTATGAGGTACCCTCAAATATTTTAATGATAAAGATCTATTTTCTAACTTCAACATACTCAAAGAAAATTTCACCTAATGCCAAAAAATTGTAACTATTTGTTGTATTATTAAAGAAATGTATATAGGCCGCAAATTGGAAAACTTTTCAAAGAGGCTAACGACCTTATTACTCCACAATTATTTTGGATCTATATACTTTAATTTTAACAACAATACAATTTATCTAAGATACATTAATTAAAGAAATGTATGTAATATACGCTACAAAATAATAAAACTAGTAATAAAATAAAACAACCATCATAAAAACAAGCTTAGAGGAGATTGCTTTTACAATTCCACCGTTGACTCTTTAGTGTTGCTTTTCGTAAAATACGGAATACAAGTTGCTATTCCGTGAATTTCATTTGTTGTATACTTTACTTTACCAAAATATATCGATGGGAATTTGTGTGGTAGTTCGTACAGTGAAACCCTACAATGTGATTAATGTTCGTTAATAGGTATAAAGTATTCTATACCTACTTCAAGACAACAAATAGTGGTAAGTTTATTTAAGATCGCGCCATACATATTATCAAAGTTAAGGAGTGAAAAAATCTCGGTTAATTTACAAAATACATAAATGTGATTAATATTATCCACATGTTTTAATTTTGGAGGATATTACATTATTATACTCTTCGCAAAAACGAAGAGTATATTGCATTTGGTCGGCACATTTCTAAAATCGTAAATATCGCTCGTAGAGAAAAAATCCGTCTGTCGTTGCGTCCGTCACGTTTCTTGTAAGTACGATAACTTAAGAAAGAAAAGTCCGATTGTATTGAAATTTGGAAAGTAATTTGGCGTTAGCTAGAGGAAGAATCCTATTGTTTTTGAAAAAATCAATCAGTAAATAAAACATTTATTAATCATTTAAATGAAAAAAATCATAATTTCTGTCACTTGTACTTAAATAGAAATTTTGCAAAATATTACACAGCCCCACAAAAAAAAATGAAAGTTCATACTCCAGAGTCGGACATATGTATTCCTATGTATTTTTCGACGCTGAATCCGATCCCGAGCTCAGAAATGGCCCTCCACGTCTGGAATTGGCCCCACGGGGCCAAAAATGGCCTGAGAGGTGGATTCCGGGATGGGGCGTGGTTAAAGGTGCATTCTAAAGCCAAAGTCGAGTTTGTGGTCGAAAAGTTCACGACCAACTGAAATTTCGCGTTTGGGGCCGGAAAAATGGCCCCTTGGGGCCGGAAAATCGTGTTTCGGGCCTCGCAATGGCATCAGTGGTATTTTCGTGTACTTTTGAATACTGGAATGAATACCGTGCTTGAAAAGTTTATGGTCAACTTCAATTCCCCGTTTGGGACCAGAAAAATGGCCCCTTGGGGCCGGAAAATCGTGTTTCGGGCCTCGCAATGGCATCAGTGGTATTTTCGTGTACTTTTGAATACTGGAATGAATACCGTGCTTGAAAAGTTTATGGTCAACTTCAATTCCCCGTTTGGGACCAGAAAAATGGCCCCTTGGGGCCGGAAAATCGTGTTTCGGGCCTCGCAATGGCATCAGTGGTATTTTCGTGTACTTTTGAATACTGGAATGAATACCGTGCTTGAAAAGTTTATGGCCAACTTCAATTCCCCGTTTGGGGCCGGGAAAATGGCCCCTCTGGGCCGGAAAATCGTGTTTTGGGCTTCGCAATGGCATCAGTGGTATTTTCGTATTTTCGTCCTGACTGAGCCGTTACTGGACCCAAACAAGATTTTGCTTCCACCTCTCCACATTCAACTCGGGCTAATGAAGCAATTTGTAAAAGCTCTAGATAAAGAGGGTCCTTGCTTTCAGTATCTTGGGCGAAAATTTTCTCAACTCTCAAATGAGAAGCTTAAGGCTGGAATTTTTGATGGGCCCCAAATTCGCGCAGCCATGAAAGATCAAGAATTTGTTGAGTCCATGAATCCCGTTGAAGAAAAGGCCTGGCTCGCCTTCAAGGATCTAGCGACAAATTTTTTGGGTAACCACAGAGCCGCAAATTACAAGGAAATCGTGAGAAACACGCTTGATAGTTTCAAGGAGTTGGGGTGCAGAATGAGCCTTAAGCTGCATTTCCTGCACTCACACTTGGACTATTTTCCAGAAAATTTAGGTGACTACAGTGAACAACAGGGAGAAAGATTTCACCAGGATATATCCGAAATGGAACAACGATATCAAGGAAGGTGGGATATCCACATGATGGCGGATTACTGTTGGTCACTGAAGAGGGACACAACAGAGAGCCATAAACGCCAGGGTGTGCGGCGATCTTTTGAATATAAAGTTCAAAGATATTACAAAAAGAGAGTGTAGAATAAGAATCCCACGTTCCATGAGACGGGATCTGCACCCATAGCGTTCCTTTAGTAACCATCTGAAAACTGCCATCATAGAGATATCTCACCGTCCTTGCTATCGTTGTTTCATGTTAATTCTTTCAGGGATCTCGTCACTATAGTCACCTCAAGAGTCTATGAAAAATTTCAAGTGTGAGTGCAACAGATATAACTTCAGGCTCAACATACGGCCCGATTCTCTATGGCATATTTCCAGCGGTTTCCTTGTTATTTAGATGAGACCATGAGGTTCCTACTGGACACTTGAGGTTCAGCCAGACCTTTTTTCAAGGGGCTTCACGGACTTCACACGTTTTCTGTCATGACTGATACTAGAAACAAAAACTCTCTTTATCCAGGACCTCTGAAATTTCCGCTCAGTCCTTCATATGCGAAGGGAGAAGCAATGCATGTAAAG